>VZRO01001591.1:427553-523956 GCA_013397915.1 Daphoenositta chrysoptera | reverse complement strand
AGGTAGAGAGTGGGGGCGGGGACCGGGGCTAGGGACTATTTGTCTGGGCGGAAGAAGATTTCAGGAAAAAAATGCCGAGGAGTGTGGGGACTCCAGAAGGAGGGCGCTGATTGGTGGGTTCGTACCTGCAATGCGTCACTCGGACATGCACACTCTGGGCTGGGAAGGCGGGCACCCCTCCCCCCGCCCGCAGTGCGTGAGGGCCGGAGCGGCCCCGCAGCTCCGCCGCTCCCGCTCCTGCAGCCCAGGGCGGCAGCCGCGGCCCCGGGAGCGCGTTTGCCACAACGTTTCGAGCCTTTATCTCCGTGCTGTGCTCCGGCAAGCCTCACCCACACAGAGTTACCAAACGAAATTCGCTTTGCATCCAGCGCAGTCCAGAAAAATTCCCACCTCGCGCTGCAGAGCTAGAGGTGCTTCGTCGCTTGGTAGCGTCGTTTAAAAGAACAGATTTCACAGAATCAATTAGGTTGGAACAGATCTCTGAGATCATCGAGCCCAACCCGTGACCGAGCACCACCATGTAACTAGACCATGGCACTGGGTGCCACATCCAGGCTTTTCTTAAGCACCTCCAGGGACAGTGACCCCACCACCTCCCCGGGCAGCCCATTCCAGCGTCTAATCGCCCTTTCTGTGAAGAAATTCTTCCTTATGTCCAACCTGAACCTCCCCAATTAGACATATTCCCTGTTCCCCCACCCCGATTTCCCCATTAGGAATCACATGGCCCCTGGTCGTGTACCTAAGGACAGGTGGCCAGCAATTCTGAGCTAACATCTGGAGTCTTACAAGCATTTTCTATAAGATACATTTGGACAAATGGCTTCAGGTGCAATTTTCAAACTTGCACATGTATTTTCAAAGATAATTCAACAGAGAGCTGCAATATTGGCTGAGTCCAGTGACAGCAGATCTACCTGCCCTCTGAAAACCATAACACTCATTTTTGGGACCATAAATACACTATTAAACTTTGGGGGCCTGAATTAAAGTTTTCTGACCCACATTTGAACACAAATCACAATACCAATCACATTTCAAAGAAAAATTACCTACTTCCACATCTATTGCAAGAATTATTTAGTTGATACTTACACAGTATGTAAACAAATAGTATTTTATACCTATCTGTGCACTCTTACTACACAAACTAGAGCAATGGCTCTCACTTTGCACACTAAAGAGGCTTTACTCATTTCTGTTCTTTGCAGTCTTTGGTTTATAGGCCATAGAAATAGGATGTGCTTGAGAGGGGACTGGCATGAATAAACTCATAAAACAAAAATTCTGTGAGTTTTTCCCCCTGAATATTAATTCAAATTCTTAGGCCTGCTTACTTTTCAGTATGATCTTGGATCCGCTGAATTCAGAAACAAACTGGGGGAAAGAAAACAGAGAAGGCCTATTTTCTTAAAATAATCAAGGACCCCTTTATTGAGTACAGTGCCCATCATCCTTGCTTCCTCATTTTGTGATCATAGGAAATACAGAAAACAGCACCATTTACTTAAAGCTGGCTCCCAGCCTTGAAATCTATCTGCAGTTACTGATTTGTGATACACTGGTTTGTTAGGCCTCCTTTCCCCTTACGTGTATTTATAGTCCACAAATCCAGCACATCTGAACTATTGTCTTTTCAAACACTGATAACATTTTTTCGATGTGTAAGGTGTACCAAGATGAATAAAATACTTCCCAGAGCAGGCAATGACTGCCAAGGTTATTGTTATGCATGCCTCCTCCAACCACTGCCATAGGAAGCAGGAGCAAATCCCTGCCTGTGGTCAGGCTATGCTGGATGCGGGCAGCTGAGCTTCAGTCGAATTTTCCTCCTCCCTGATGCCCCCTTTGGTTTAGTTTTAAGGATTGCTCTGACATTCCCAACTTCTTTACATTTCTAGAGGTGTGAATCCATGCAGAAAATTCTTGACCAAAAAATTCATCACCTGCTCTAGATTTGGGATAAAAGTGGCATAGCTGCGCTCAGGGTGCGTGCCTGTCACACCCTCAAATCTGGAGCAGAGCAGAGTGCCAGTGTATCTGTGGAGCAAAACCATCTCCTGTGGAGACCTTAGCTTGGGTCCTGGCAGCAGAACGCCTACGGGTGCAAGGTGCTGGGCCTGATGTGCCAAGACCTTTCCTTGGCATCTGTCTTTTATCCTCACGTTACCTCAGAGAGGCAAAACATCATGACACCTAGGTTGCTGAGGTGCCCAGGCACAAGAAATCTATTGAGTGTGGTAAATCAGCATTTCTGTGAAACTGATCCTGAGGGATTTGATGAGAAGTATGTGGAAGGGCTGTATTGAGACAGCAAGTTCTGGCTGAGTCCTGTTCCTGGAGTTTGCCACTGGCCATGTCGAGCATGGAGGCTCTAGGAAACATGAGGCCCACAGCATGAATAAGATGTAAGCTTGTTAATTATGGCCTAAGGGTCTGCTGAGGAGCAGGGACTTGAATGCAAGGGTCCCAGAGAACCTGACCACCATACTGTATGTTTTTGTGAATGTCCATTAAAGGATTTGGTATCTGTAATTTATATTAAATTCTTCATACTCTTTTTAGTTATGTTCCATTTTCTCTAAATAAGTGGTCATTCAGAGCATCCTCCCTCTGCCATATGTTTCCTAGGCCCCCTGGTTCCTTGATCTCTCTTGCTTCCATTTCTCTGTTCTTATGTGTCTCCTTTTTTCCATCTGCATTTTCCTTCAGCAGCACCCATTTCCTGTGGGTTTCATCACCACCCCCACCCTGCTTCCATCTGTTGAAGAGATCATCCACGAAGTTAACTTGCAATTACACTACCCGTGAAATTACACCAACACTTCCAGTGGCATTACTAAGCATTAAAGCGAACACCCTGGTAAAATTAATGGTACAGGGGGGAATTTGCCCCTTGCACAAACGGGTCGTTGGCAACCTCAGGTAGGTAAACCAGCAGACCCTCAGGTGTACTGGGGTAGCCTAGAGAGGCAGAATTGCTTTTCAGCAGCCTGGCTGACAGCCTGCATGTGCCACGAGAGGCAGGAAAATACATCAAATGACCAGCCCCAGCTGCAGGCTGCGACTCTGACACCTCTGACAGAGCAATAATGGGAAATGACGGTAATTTCTCTGTTGCAATGGTCAGGTGTAGTTCTACCAGCTCAGTCTTTTTAACATGCTAATTTCTCTCTCTGCTGTGTAATTTAATAGATTTGTCAATGTTTGTGATCTGTGGTGGTTTTTTTTTTTTCCCCTCAACACAGAAATACAGTTTTATAGAAGTCCAGTTTCAGGATTAGGGCAGCAAATTAGAAAAGCAATTTGAGTTCCAAGGTTAGATGAGCTGTATATGCCAGCAGTTTTCACAGTTACTCTTTGTCGTGTATTTAATATTGTGTAAATGCAATTTATTCTATCATTTTAATAATACTTTAGTGGATCATTTGGACAGATGTATACAGAATGCTGTACCATGGTATAAAATGCTATAGTTGCTTCCTCAAGATTATTGTAATAGTTTGAACAACCTAAATAGAAATTAACTGCAAATTTTATAAGTGAATTTCTGAGGTAAGAAGAAAAAAGTTCTCTACTTATCACAAGTACTAACACTTAGCATTTAACTGCTGCATACAGAAGGAAAATAGCTCATGGCTGTTTTTCCATCATGGGTCTGATTTTTTCCAGCTTTTTCTGTAACAAAGAACCTGCCCCTCTGAGAAAGGCTTTTATCCCCAGTTCCAGCTTTATGGGCATAAAACTAAGGTGGAAATCAATATTTATCCACCCAGATGTACTTGGAAGGCCCATTCAGCTCTCAGCAAGGAAAAACTTAGTTGTCTACAAAGTTTTAAGGTGCTAAATGAGACATCTCGGTTTCTGGTATCCTGAGAGCATCTATTGATCAAACAACCCAGAATGCTGGGAACTGGAACTACCCTCACCTCACCTGGATGGCAGCAGTGGATAGAAAAAACCAGAAGTTTATTGACTGTGTTGGATGGAAGGTACCTCCTCTAAGATAAATGTGATTGTGGGAATAACTGGACTTTCTCCTTGCATGTTGAAAGCCTTGTCCTGTCCTTTGTGCCTGGTCTCCGGAGCACTCACACCTGGACTGCACAGTGCCCATGAATCACAGGGATGGCATTTCTTGCCCTGGGGAATATGGACAGGTGATTCCTCCCACACTTCACTTTCTGTAGGAAGTGCATAGACAAGAGCAGTACATGGCAGAAGGGACTGCATTACACACTTTCAGAATATGCCACGGCTGTGTCAATGCTGAAGGTGACCCAGGCATATCCCAATCAGCTTTCAGGTAATTCAGACAGGGATACCAAGGCAGCTCTAGCAGCGTGGTTCTTTCCACAGAGCACCAGACCCACTCGAGAAGCCAGGCAGGTTTGCAGCCAGCGGATACAGAGCTCTGCTGTGGGGATTACACTGCTCCCCTCCTCGAGGCTAGATGTTGTAAAGCTGATTCAGGTGACCTAAAGCTGACTCTTTAACTGTATTGTGACCATTCACTAACACAAAACAAGACAGGAGAGTCCAAAAAGGCATATGGGTGCACTCACATAAAACTGGGAGGCCGGAGAAAGGCACATTATCTAATCATAGGCTCTAGACTAGGATTAAGAGTAAAAGCCAGTGGGACTCACAATCTCTCTCTTCTTTTTTTTTTTTTTTTTTGATTTTAAAGAGATAAACAACTGAACAACTGCTTCAATTTTTGAGGATTTCGGATGGAACAGTGTCCATAAACCTGCAGTATTTTCTGTCCTCTTTTGAGGCAAACCTAGCTCTAGGTCTTCATTTCACCAGTGTATCATTCTGGAATATGAGAATGCTGCCTGGGCAGAGGCAGTAAGAGATCCCATTTCTAAACCTTGTTCTTGAAGTACAAGAATAGATAGCCCTCGCACTAACTCTGAGCAAGATCTTGCTTTTTTGTGTTTCATTTTCTAAAATACCTTAATAGGAGGGAAAGCATAAACCCCATATTTGCTCCAAGATAACAGAAATCCCACAGTCATCATCCATCATACAGTTCTTTTTTTAGGGACTGGAAATAATATTGTAACACTTACAAGAAGCAGCATAAAGCCCAGGAAATTGCAGAATGTATTCCAATGTCTTCAGGTTCTGCAAAGGCTTCTTTTTCTTTCCTTTGACGAGCTGTAAGAAAAAGAGAAAGTCATCAAGAGTCACCAGCTCTCCCACCCATGGGGCAGAAGCCTTTGTCCATGAGAAACAGTTATTCCAGTTATTATCATTACAACTTGACAAAATGCATCCAAGCAACTGCTTAAACTTCCCTTCATGTGAAGATCATAGGAAGACAGCGGTCAAGGAAGTGCTTGGTAATTCTCCATTTTGGCAGGAAGAAATGCCTAGAGGAAAAATATGCTTTTCTGGATCTGAAGTCTCTTAGTTTTGGTGGCTTTCTACATGGAAGGTTTTCATCCCAATATATTTTTTTCTTTATTAACAAACAAAAAAGACAGAATAATAGGTAACTCCTATTAAAAAATTCCCAGGAGAGGCAAAGCCCTGCTTATGATAGAGTTATTGCTGCAGCCTTAATTAGGGCATGGTGCCAAATATCTCTGTGATGAAAAATAAATCGATGTAATGATGCTTTCCCATTACCTTTTTTGGAGTAATTAAATGTCACAAAATATTTTGCGTACTTCCTATTGGGGACCAGGGCATATGGGACTGATTTACAGCAGAAATCAAAAGGATTTTCTTTAAAATCAGTGCAGGTGGACAGACAGCTGCTGGAACTGAAAGTTAAAATATATTTTAATTTCTAATGACAGCAAAGGGTGAAACACTTATTGACTGTAAAATTGCAAATACAATGTAGAATGTGACTAGATTAACACAGTCTATCTACGTGCCTTTTTCACCCAAATAGACATTGTTTCACCTAAGCTGAAACTCCTCTGGAAATTCAAACCCCGTCATTTAGTCTTGTGCTCTAAGATCCTGCATGTTTAAAGAGATTTATGTCCACACACACTGACAGCTGAAGAATTCACCTCTGTTGAATTCAGTAGGCTTTTCACTGGCTTTCTTTCAGCAGGTCACATCCTGAGCATCCTACTCACTTTTTCCTCTATCTGCACTCAGGCATGCTTTCAGAGGAATTTATCCAACACAAGGGCCGATTAAATACTGAGCAAACAGTTCAGAATTTGGCTGCTTTTATAAATAATGATTCAAAGGTTTGATTTAGCTACAGATGAGCCTGAGCCACAAAAAATGCATCTGGATCCTAACTGTGTCAACTCCCATGGCAGAGATTTTTTTTCCCAGCCAAAGCTTGGGCTGAAAGTTCATGCAGAAAGACAAACTGTGAATCAGAAGCCTGCACCAGTGCCCCGGGTGAAGTGCATACCAAGATAGCCTGCAGCCACATGCCAGCTTGCCATTGACCTTTTATCTGCATAAATAGTCCTGACCTTTGGGCTGCTCAAATTAGTGTGAGCTGCTCGAGCAGGCAAGTATCACAGCCCTCTGCTGCTCAGGCTGCATCTCTTTGCCTCTTCCCTCTCGTGCCATCTCCTTCACTGGGCAATGAAGGCAGGTGGGGACATGGGACAGCTTTCTTACCTCTGGGGACATCCTGTGCCTCGGAGGAAATCCACCACTGGCTGGGTAAGACCGTGCTAAAGCCTCATTACATCAACTCAGTGACACAGAGAAGAACAAGTTAAGGAGCTGACAATCCACCTTTGGGCTGATATTTTTCTACCGGGCACAATAAAACTGCTTCTTGCTGTGCCTCTCATTGTCTTTCATTACATTTAAAATAAGTCATAAGAGTTTTAAATTCAAAAGAGGTAAGTTGTTAACAAAATAGTTATTCTTTTGCTCAACCTCAAAGTGAGTTGTTTTCGTTAAAAAGAAAAGGTAGATCGCTAAACCACTCTAATCCACCTCTTATTCATTGGACTGTATGCTGTATAGGGTTTAATGCCCATTATTTTCTCAGTGGACCAGAGCTAGCGTGCTCTCTCATGTAAATAAACATTTAGTCCTATTTCAAAATGCATCACTTGTGTCCCTGAAACCACAGCAGTTTCAGTTATTTTTGGAAATAGGTATTTGCACAGTTTTACAAGCCCATTTTTCCAATTGTTTAGAAAAGGTCCTTCAGTTGCTTACTGACAATATTGACTAGGCCTGAGGGGAAGAAAAAATGAGTGGGGTATTTTTAAGGATACAAAGCAGAAAAAGAATACAAACATTTTCAAGGTTCTCCAAGACACTGACTGCACAGACACATTTCAAAGGGAGGTTACTATCCCTGAAATTCTCTCTAAAGCTCTTTTTTTTCTGATTTCCTTTACCCAGAGCTTTTTTCTTTTTGTCTGTTTCAGTCATGGGCTACCAGATCCCAAAAGTATTTTTTTCCACATGATGTACATTGTCTACATCATGCTTTAAAAATTCAATTGACTCTTATTATACATTCTGGAGGCATTTTTAATTGCACCAAGGAAGACTGTTGGGCAGGTAGTGAGACAACTAATAAGTAGTCCCTAATCCCCATGTTTTTAAAACTAAATTTGAGGGAGCCATCCTGCAAGTAAGAGTGGGAGCTGCATGCTGAGGCACTTGCCTGCCGCCTTTGGCAGATGTGTTGGAAGGGAACTAATTGTTCTGCTGCATCACGTCCTTCAGCTCTGCAGAGAAGTCTAACCCACAGCTGTCTGGGTGAGCTGAATTTCACCCCACGTTTCAGCAATATCTGCTTGCTGGAAGGGCTGCAGCATCACCCATATGGTCCTTGGTCAGCCACCCAAAAATCAAGTGTCCTGCACCCCTCCCAGAAGGGTGGTATGGACAAGTGCCACAAGTTCTGAGAACGAGTTGCGAGGGTGCAAGACCTGCAGACGCATCTTTGTGCTGTGCAGTTGGAGGGGTGCAAGAGAGGGTAAGGGCTTCTCGCTCCTATTTCCATGAGCAGTTCCACAGAAACAAAACTTGGTGACTCCCAAAGTTCATTTGCCAAATTACAGCATCTCCCTCTTTAGTTACACCTGAGAAAGGGCATTTCTGTTTCACCAGAGAAGCAAACGAAGGCAGGGCCGGGAGGGCTGGTCTGCATGCCTCTCCTCCAGAGCCGTGGAGCCCCTCACGCACAAGCTGTGCCACAGCTGCAGAGAGGAAAAAATGTGGGCTACCCTTGCTGAAACATTGGCAGCACATCGCTGTTTACAACTGGAATTTTTGCTGCAGGCTTTTACCAATGACAACTTAGGACAGGAATAGGAAACTTCACATGATGATGAGGTCAACCTTTTTTCGCTTGTCCAGTGCCCCTAGACGAACACAAAGCTGCTGAAGTTAAGATTTATGATTGCTTGCAAAAAATTGAGCTTGAGCCACGATTTTTAGCTGGCTCTTTTGTGTTATCTTTTATAGCACTTCCAGCAGCATACTCATTTGAAACTTTTAAAAGCAATTTGGATTGCTTTCATTTGATCCTCATTTCTGCTCCCCCGCTTGATTATCTGTGCCTGTCCAGGAGCAATTTTAAGTTGACCCATTCTCAAGTAAATGAGAGGGCACTGCATGTGTTCGTAAAGCATGTTTAACTTGTCTTTCATCTGTGATTAACATTAAATCTATTGAGCTACATAAACAAGTAATTCACCTACAAACCTGACAAACCAACAGTAATTTCTTCCCCTCAGAGTTTCCAGCTCGCAGGTATCTTTTTCAATGGTTTAATTTCCTTTTGTGTACCTGGAGATAAAACCAGTGAGTGAGACAATCGTGCAGAAGAGGGAAGGCTGCTTGGCTGTTGTTCTCTGCCCCCATCCCACTACACTCAACATACATAAACGTGCATAAAAACATAGAGTGAGAATAAAATAATCACTTTGGTTGTCACTTCTGCTATTGTGGTTTCTGCATGAGAAGTAGACTCCGGCTCAGCCTTCTGGTTTGGATAACAGCCCTGTAAAATCATTTCTACCAAGAGACTAGAGGTCTGGTTTTGTTCTCATGCAAATGAAATTAGCATAAAATGAATAAGCATAAAATCACGGACAAATGAGAGGAAACTCTTATTTGCTCTTTTGTATTTTTATGGAGTTGGGCTCCTTACACTCAAGGCAATGCTCTTGTAAGAGATGGAAGGAAGGTGGGTCGACAGGCACCTGGCCTCGGGAGGACCACAGCACTTCAGCCTTGCAAGCCATGTGAGGCACGCACACAGCTGGCTGTCAGAGGGGGGCTTGAAACAAAATAAACTCCCCAAACCAGGCAGCCCCTTGGAGCTAAGTAAGAGGCAACACTAAATGCAGGGGGTCTAGATGAAATCCTATCCCCTCTCCACCTTGTCCAGGTGCCTATATCAAAGCTGTAGGAAAGGATGTCCTTCTAGCCAGGAATCCTTTCCTAAAAATAATTGTGTAGGACCTCTCTTTGGAAGCAACGATGGGAGGCTTTTCCTTAGAATCCACCCCAGCACCACTTCAGGCTGTGTTCTGTGCTGGTACTGGGCTAAAGCTCTTTATCTGTGGGAATTCTCCTCCCTCCACCATTAGCTGCATATGTAAAACCCTGCATAAGCCATTGTAGTCTCTGGGATCTGGGGGTGGAGAGTGGAATGGAAGAAATCTTGTAGCAGAATATATTTAGCTTCCATCTCTTCCAGGATGCTCCTTCACACCTCCTAGTTAAGTGCATCCAGCCCTGTACTGAGCCGTGAAACGCAGAAGAACCAGCAGAGCTTTCTGCCTCATTGAAGGGGCTCAGATTTATACTTCAGTAAAGCAGCCTCAGTACCTAAAACATAAAAGGTTTTATGTTTTAGGAACCCCCAAGTTACTTGAAAAAACACATTTTAAACACAGTTCATGGGAGAGACTCTAAGTTGGTTCCTAATGCTGTTCAGCCTTACTGAAAATAAAATTTCATGTCTGTTCAGAACTCAAAAAGGGGATCAAGATTATTGGCTAAAAGGGCAGAAATCACATTAACCAAGCTGCCTTATGCCTGCAATGTTTGGTCTTTGGTGTTTTTCACTTACCAGTGCTGCAGAACGTATTACTTGTCCTTAAGGAGTGCTACTGTAGGCAGGGAGTAACCAGCTCATGGTTATCTGCTGTGATCAAAACCCTGGGAGTTTGAAATGGACGTTATTCATTGCAGCCACTCTGACTGAGGCCATTTCACATGGAAACAATTAAGAGGCAAAAAGCATATCATAACAAAGGAATGAGAAGAAAGATCAGGAAATACAAGCAGATTGTATCATTCTCTAAAAATGGATACAGTATTTACTGTTGGCGAATGTAATAAATCTAAGACTTGAATTACCGCAGGACAGCAAACAGGACTCTGAATTGCAGATTTTGTTATGCAGTCTAAGAGGAAACAGTTAAGATTAATGGTGAATGCAAAATTTAGGTCTAGAATAGAACAAAACATAACTTATTTCATATGTGTGCAGAATGGAGTCTGAAAATAATGTGTTTAAAAAGTGGTCACAATGGGAGATTACAAAGAAGTGAAAAACAAAGAGGAAATAAAAAAATGTGGTCCATGAGCATTTCCTTAAAAGCAAGGGGAAAATCTAAACGGACATTGAAGAGCATCCACAGTGATTCGCACATCTTCTTGAGACCGATGTAAATGCAGACGGAAAGAGAAAATGGCTAAAGAACAGAATCTCTTTCTAAGAGGTGTTTACTCTTACAGGCAGTAAAATCCCAGGGGGAGGGTTTTTCCCCCACTGCTATCAGAGAACAAGTGAGGCAGTTACTGGAAAGCATATACCGTAATAAAGAATTCTGAAACACCATTTAATATTTCTGGCTGGCTGAGTAATTAAATGAACAAATTTTCAGCTAAGCGATATGAGATAGACAAGACACTGTCAGTCATGCACAGCTGGGAGCCAGGATGTCCATGTCCCTCAGTTCCTAAAATAGTCATCTGTACTTGCAGAAAAGTTGGGAAATCACTTTCAGTAGCTACAAGCACTAGGTCTCCTAGTGCCGTACTGCTATGCCCTGGTGCTGTATGCACACTCACACACCAGTTTTCAGTATGTCACAAGCTTGGGTGAATTTAACATAAACTTGCATTGTTAGGTGATAGCAAACTGCCATCCAACTCCTCCTTCTTCACCACTGCCTAGAAGACTAATTTCTATTGCTACTGAAATCAATTTGAGTTTTATGACTGGCCTCACTCGAGCCAGGACTTGGCTTAGTGTCTGGATGTAAGCAGCTAATGGTTTTTCTGACAACAGCTCAGAGATGGTGTAAGTCAAAGCAGAAATACTTAATGCCTGGAGACTGGCAGAACATCCCATTCATGCTCTTGGCTTACCTGGCAAAAGGGATATCGGGTATTCATGCCTTCATTCCTGTTCAAACACCCTGCTTTCCCCCTTAAATAACAGTAATGCATAAGTGGAAGTCATCTCACTTCTTCAGAAAGCTGAGAACTGTGCAAACACCCACTAAAAGTGGCCAACATATACTGAGTAAAGGGTTGGTCAGGAGAGCACCTGAACCTCTGAATGGGACACCACAGACCAGCCTAGTGCCTGCACTGTCATCCTCCATTATCCTGCCCTCCCTTTGCTCCCCTCGCACCTCCACAACTGCTCACAACCTGTGACAATCTGCATTGCACTTGTCTGAAGCTACCAGGGCTTCAGAAAGCTGTGCAGCCAGGCTGGGTGGCATTGGCCCACAGCGCTCTCCTTCCAGCTGCTTCTCCCTTGCTGGAGCATCCCTTGGAGGCAGCAAGCACACCTTCTGCACTTCCTGCTGCTCATCCCCAAGCCACCGGCTTTGAGCACTCAGGCAACCACTAAGGCTGCCAGCTGCAAACCCGTGTGATTTCCAGTCCTTTCCCAGCTTTGGCAAATGCTTTTTCCTAAGCAGTAGTGAAGTGGAGCATGGCAGGAGACAGGCAGTTGGGAGAAGGGGTAGTCCCACACAAGATGTGAGCTTCATCCATCTACTGGCTGGACACAGAAAGCAGAGGTTGCAGAACAAGTAATCCCGGGTGCTGTTAGCATTTTAGAAAGAGCTACATATACGACACAGTTTCTCCAGAAGTTCCCTTTAAATAGTAAAATTTCTGCCCATTTGTATTCACAGGCCTTACGATTCTATTTTTAAACGGAATGTAGGTGTTCATGAACAGTGGGTGTGAGACTGACAGCACTAGACCAGAGCTCTCCATTTGCAGAATAACTGCTGCATTGACTACTATGCTGCAAACGCCTGTAATGGAAATACCAAGGACTGAGAGGGTCTTCTCATCCCTGTGCTTATTTTGCCTTTGTCCTTGCAGCTGAAGCTGTCCCAAAGGGAACCAGCAACTAACATGGGCTGTGGATGTTTGTGTGTGTATCCACATGCATGTTCAAACACTTGCTGGAACAGGCACAAGATTATCAATCCTTCCAGACAGTAATTGCCTTTAAGCCTTAGCAATTCATTTGGATTTTGTATTCCATTGCCATAGAAGTAGCTTTTCACATGACTTCTTGAGTTCTCTAAAACATCATTAAGCAACAGATTTAGGTCTCTCTTTTCTTTATTTGCTAACTTTTTGTTCTTAAATATAAACAGCTCAGGCTCAGGTACTTGTATCCAACCTTGGAAATACCAAATGTTCTTACCGGTTTTCAGAGAACACCCTGAAGTACACTGTTGTGCATAGCTGGGGTAGCTTATGCCTCTAACCCTCATTTAATAGGTGATTCTGAAATTGAGAACAATCATGCTGTGCTTCTGATCCTTTCTCTCACTCCAGCCCACTCAGAAACACCTTCTGAAAGAAAACTCCATGGCAGAACCCCTTTACCTGTCCCCTGAGCCATCTATTCTGCACTTGACAAGGTCAGGAGTAGAGCCAATACCAATACCTTGCCTTTCTTGAGGCATGCCAGGTATATTACTGAATTAAGGGAGTTCCTATATTTTCCTCCAAGACTATAGGCATGCAATTTCCAGCTATTTCTCTAAACCCTCCAGTCCTCATCTGTTAATGTGCTTTGGCTTTTGGTTCAAGTTATTAGGAAGGAATCTTCTTTAGCCTTAATTTTATTTCTTTGCTTCCTTTGAATAATTTAGGGTCAAGTAATAATTTTCTCCTTCTGTCTCTAGGCTTGTGTGGAGAAGAGCGAAATTCTTTTCATTTTTGTCATTTCCTGCCCCCTCCCCCAGCTCTCTGGAATGGTGTTGTTAATGTGCTGTGCTTGTATGCTCAGCCCTCTGCTAACTGTCTTAAGCGTTGCTTTTTCCTTGTGAAACTAGAGGCAGATCAAAGCATCATGCCAATTCTGAGTGCTAGAGAAAGCATAGGCAGAAGCTGCCTGACACAGAGTTCCTCTGAAGGTAGCATCTCTCTGCCAGATCAGAGGGGTCATGGTCAGGCAACAAAAACTGGAAGAGATCAGTACCTTGGCCCTGCCTTTCAATGCTCCACCTGGAAAATCTGATTTCCAGGCTTTGTTTGCTTTCACAGTATTAGAAATATCTGTTACACAGACAGAAATTCTGTTATAAAATGAATATAAATGCTGTTATGCAAAAGGATCAGGCCCAAGGCTCTTAACTAACTGGGAGCCCAAAGACTAGATTTGGGATGATCCAAGGCCTGCCCCTGCAGAGAAACTGTATGCAAAACAGCGACACAGCCTCTTGCTGCGAGGTCATCTAAGGCTTCTTGTTCACTCTCCCGATTTTATGGTGGGATCTTTTGTGACGAGGTTCAGCCCTGCCTTCCTACTGTTCAGTTTTTTAAAGTACTTTTGCAGTAGTCAGTTCTCTGAAGTGCCGTTCTCTTTCCTTTGAATTGACTGAGAATCTGGGTTAAAGTGACTGACTGATGTGACAACAAAGGAGCGAATGTCATCAGGTCCAAAGGATTTGATATGCTGTTGGTTATAAAATGTACTCGGACAGCCCAAGTTCTGTGCCAGATTAATATTTGATGTCATGGGACTTGACTGGCTGTAACTGAAAGAGCTGGGGCCATTGTTGGGAAAATGGCCATCTCCCTTTCAGGGGAAAGTTAGGACTCATCGGAGCTGACAGCCTGACAGTCCGATCTTCCATTCACCCATAGCACCAGTCGGAGTGAGCAGTGACAATGCAAGCTTCCCCATATTTAATTCACTGATAGGTCAAATTCTCTTTGTAACCCCTAAGTATTGTGCATACTTTCTATTATCAGCCAGCACTTCCCTTCTTCCCACAGTTTAGAGGGTATCAGTGTATGGTCCCTCTTGACAGTAGCCACTCCCTCTCTCTTCCCTCCTCCCTCCCGGCCATCCCCACCTCTCCTAGTGCCAGTGGCAGCAGCAGCAGCCTGCTTTCTCTGCCTGAGACACCACAGCCTGCACCCTCCTGCCTTGGGCTCCTCTGTCATTCACTAGTGGCAGGCACTGTTAGTCACGGTCACAGCGACAGCGACCCCACAGCAGCTGAAGGGAAGCTGGAAGGGTGCACACGCAGTTGCTGTATCAGCCCCAAACCAGGCTCTGTGGGGACGATCCCAAGCCAGTATCCACTCTCAGCACCAGCCTTTCAACAGCAGGAGGATTCTGGCTTGATGCCTTGCAGCACTGTGCTGGGCAGCACATAATGGAGTGCAGGGAGAGTCGCACAGGAGGACAGAGTTTTCTCCAAGTAACAGTCATGCATTTGCTACCATTATTTGTTAAGTCATAAAACCAGCACCTAGGATGCAGGTGTGTAACTCTGGCCCTATCTGTGTATATGTGAGGCCCCCTATATAGTCTGTGCAGCTGTATAGTAGTCCAATATCCTCAGAAATCCTAAACTCTCACATAAGGAGAAAACAATTTGGGGCTGCATCATCAACTCTTTCCAAAAATGGCCCTGTTTTGTCTGTCTGCTGATCCTTAACTTACCCAAAATCTCTCTCAGCTAATGAGGACCACGTGCCAGTCACACTTCATTTAAAAAGGGGGGGAAAAAAAGGAAGTTGGTGTTGTGGCATATAGTTATTAAAAAAAATAAATCAAATAAAACTTGGCATTGTAAATGGAAATCAATGGACTGCAAAATTGTATTTGTTCTAGCTGGATAGAGTACTTGCCGAGTTCCAAGCTGTTTGTCCCTTTCTGAGAAGAGACGGGGTCTGCTCCATTTGTACTGTAAATGCAAGGCTGTTGTGAAGTGAGACTTGAACCTTTCCACCTTCAAAACAGTTTATGCATACAAGAAAAAATTAATCTCACAACATCCCATGAGACACAAATCCTAGCCCTTATTTAGAGAGGGAATGAAGGGAGAGTGTGTATTTTGTCCAAAGCCATGAGGCAAATCTCTGTTAGAAGTGAAATGCTTGGCTTCTGGTCTTATACTGAGAAATTCTGACTATGTCCCTCTTAAAATTCTTTCAGTATCTACAAACTGCAGGCAACATAGTAGCTGAACAGTAATAATTCATGATAAAGCCCTGTAGTGGCTAGCAGGTACCCCACTGCCCTGTAACTCCATGTGACCTTGGCTAGCTGTCACTTTCAGCTCAGGATACCTGGAGGTGTCACAGGGGACAGTGTTGCTTCTCATATGCACTACACTCAACTACTGCTTTTCTGAAAATCTGATTCTTGATCTTTTAAATCCTAAGAAAGCTATATGTGACCTAAAACTCCACTCAACTAAAATATTTATATATTACCTCATGGAACACACAAAAATATTCCTGTTATGAACAGCCCATTATCACCAACATTTCTATTACATCTGCATTTTGTCTTTTCCCCTACTCTGTTAATAATGATTGTTATTTATATTAGACACAGTAACAAATAGCATTTCTTACACTTTCTCACTGACTTTAAGTGCATGTAATTACCATGCAAAACCTACATTGTTCCAAGGAATTTTATCAGACTGACTTGCATTGGTCAAAAACATTCCAAAACTGTTTTCTATGTACCGTTCTGAGAACTGAAGATTTCATTTCCAAAGATTGTGATGTTTTAAATTCATCACCTTGAGGATGGGAAGCCAATCAAATGAACCTTGCGAAGTTTCAGGCTTAGGAGGGTACAACTGGGTAGGAAGACTGGCAACCAAACTAAGACCTGACACCAGCGTAAAGTGAAAACTGAAAGAGAAGACAATTGTTAATGATCACATCCTTTTCTTAGAAGCCTGAGCAGGTTATGCTCGAGATTAGAACAAGTCAGTAAAAGATTATTGGGACAAAGAACCTGGAATTTGCGACTTTTGGCGCCATGGCCAGCGCTCTGCATGAGGAGCCTGTCCATGCCACCCACCAGGACTGTCCTACCAAAGAGTTGTGTCTTCTAAAACCGTTCTCAAAAAATTTTAACTGTATGGAGTATGCTATGCAAAGCAGTTCTCAGAAAATAGATACCAGCTCTGTCCTTGATATTAAATAGGATCATTTGGATTACTGCAATCAAATATTAAAAAAAAAAAAGCATTCATTATGAATGTGAATTTACATCCCTTCAATTGTAGAAATGATCAGAAGGATATCTCATTTAAAATTAGCATTCTTTAAGTAAGACTTAAAAATTGAATTGATTGGAGAATAATAGCCTATCCAACTCTTTGCTGCCTTCAACTCTCTTTAAAATCAGAACTTTTTCTTACGAAATATATAAACCATTATTATTTTCAACCCATATCAGTTATGCAGCCCTGATCAGTTTGGGGCAAGAGTTATTTTGGGTTGGTTCCATTGGGATGAGAATGCTGATGGAGTTGGTAATTCCTTCTGTCAGTGCTCTTGATTAACACTGAATGCACAAAGCTCTTTGTCCTTGAACTTTTAAAACCAAGGCCAAACAAGAAGGAAGGGGTTTTATTTGCAATTCTATGTGTCTTTTTGTTGAAAGCACTGTGCCCAAAATCCCTTCCTCAGATTTTGTTTGGGGTCACACTGCTGAGGCCTCCTCCAGCTACACCTGAGCCTGTTTGGCTCTCTTCTACTACTTCTGCCTCTCTTCTACCCTCCAAGGAAATTGCTGCCTTCAAGCTGATCTCTACCTGAATGGGTAGATTAGTCCCTAGCCAAACCTCCCTGCTGCTGGGTTCACATTCCCGAAGAGCCTTACAGAGAGCCTGCCCAGCTCCAATTGTTTCAGTGATCTGTTAAGGGAAAGAATGGTTATACCCTAAACTCAATCATCACTGTTGTCAGTGCTGTCCCACCACTTCTGCCACTTCCCAAGACTGTAGCCAGAGAGCTCAGGCTCCAGTATCACCCAGCCCAGCACCGGGGCTTCCCCACGTTTTATACACCCCTCTGGCATTTCCAGACACTGCATTTCAGGACAAGAAGTATTAGGCCATGGGAGCTATTTGGGGCTTGGCTTTGCTGCTGCTCCCTCTATGATTATGACTTTGAACTACTATTCTTTGTGATGGCTTTTTGTCCATCTATAACTTCCTGGTATTCACAGCTAGATATTGCACTGGAAAAGCTGTTTAATAGGAACCTACCTAAAGCTCCTGGGTGCCACTGTGCCCAGATGCCATCTTCCATGAACTCGGCCACTCCTCAGCACTGCCATCCTTGCACTGTGCTGTCCAGGCTGGGGAGAAAGCTTTCAACTGCCCTATGGACAAAAAAAGGAACTCCTTTTCTTCTTCAGAGGCTACATAGAGAGAAATGTGTGTTGTTATGGTAAAGGAAAATGCTATTTGCAATGAATGGACAAGCTCTTCTGTCAGCATAAAACATTCATGGAGTGGATGCTGAAGCCAAGGCAGATTATTTCTAGGGGATCATAGTCCTTCTTTATTCAGTGGGGTTTTTACCCAGTTTCTTGTCTGTTAGCAAATTAATTTCCCTTATGTTTCAGAGGAAATGTGCTGAATGACAGATCACAGGCCAGTCACTCATCTGATGCCAGCTGACATCTGTACATTAAACCAGACCAAGCCATCTTTGGCCTTAGTGGAAGCAAAAGTCAACCATATGTACACAATCTATACGCACACAGAAAGCAGCAAAAAAAGCCCCACAACCAAACCTGGGCCAAACCACTCCAAAGATTATAAGTAACTAAGCAGAACAAAGGTCTATCCCTAAATGCTAAAGATCAACATAAGGGCTTTTTTATGGCTGATAACATACCGTGCCCCACTGTTAAGGAGTTTTATAGCTGAACAGAACCTGACAATCAGTTTTTATGTAGCACATCTCATAAAAAACTGGGAAAGTGCTCTACCAAGAAGGTCAACATTGTTATCTCTGTTTCTCGGCAAGCTGAGCAGCAGAGTGGAGGTAAAGGTGCCTAAGGAGCCCTGCCTAGAAGGCTGTAGGAGTGCAAAAGACTTTTCCATCCAACAGTCAGAAGTATGAAAGGGCCAACTGTGCTTTACTTAGGTGGTTACACCCACTACCCCGTTTGCAGCAGGAATGTTTCCCAAGCACTGCAAACACTAACACAGCTCCACCGAGTGCGCCGGCAGCGCCTGTGGCAGCCAGGGCCGCCCCTAGGCCGGGGGACAGGCAGACGAGCAAGTTCCTGCCCCGTCAGCGGGAGTGTGAAATTACAGCGCTTCAGCTGCCTTGCGGGAGCGCCCTGCGCCTGCCCGGCCGCCACCGCCACCGCCCCGGCCCCGGCCAGGCCGCTCAGCCTCCGGGCCCGGCCTGGGCCTGCCACCCGCTCCGGCACGGGCGGGCANGCCCTGAGGGGAGCCGGGGCCCTGCAGCCGCGGTGCCCAGGGCGGGTGCGAAGGGCGCTCGCAGCTGCACGGGGCCGCTCCGGGCTCGGCAGGGCAGCCCCGGGCACAGCCTCCCCGCCCCACCGTCATGCTCCCGACCGTGCTGGCAGGTAAACGGCACAGCCACCTTTACTGGTGGATTTAACATGAAACATGCCACCGGCCTGGCCCCCCGGTTTCCTACACATTTCCAGGGAGTGGAAAGAAAACCTCTTGCCACAGAGTTCAGAGTTCTTCACCAGGGAGAGAGGACTGGATCACTCTCCCTTTCCTTCTACATGTGCAGAAGAAACTCCCCCTCTCAGGATAACTTATTAACCCAAATTACCTTCCATTCTTATCTCATCGTGCTTGTAAGTCACACTGACAAGCTTTTGGCAAGACTTTCAGAGCCCTGCAAAGGCCCTCCACATGAATTTTCAGACTCCGTGGAGACCTGCCAGTGCCCATTCCTTTACTTCACCAAGCAGCCTCAGCAAGGGAAGCTGTGGTGCAAGGCTCACCTCTTCTGTAAGGCTGCTCCATTTGCCTCTGGTTTACCCTGAATGAAACATGATCTACAGTTTCCACATTTAAATCCTAGCAACATCCTCTGCAGCCTGTTGGTCAGTCTGCCTTTCAGCTCAGCGTGGGAAAAAGCTAGGAGCAGTCAGTCTCCCAGTAAGGATGTATATAGCAGAGTATGCATCTATATGTTGTCATGGAGATGCCATGGGATTCGTTTGAGGGTTTTGCCGGTTGGGTTTCTTCTGCATCACACATTTGTACAGAAATTAGGTTTTGACAAAAATACAGTATCCAAAGTTTTCCAAAGCATAAGTGGAACATAGATCTGTGTCAGAGCAGATCAGGTCACCTTACTCATGATGACTTGCATAGGCCTTAATTTTTTATTTTCCACTTACATTGCTCCTGATTTCATATTCACATGACATCATGGAGTTCAGAGAATTAAACTAGTCAAAAATAATCGAGGGAAAAAAGAAGCAGGCCATATGTTTTAAAAGCAACCATTTCAAAATACAAGATGACAGAATATAGTAGTCTTCTGCAAATACAGTGAGACTCAAATAACCAGTCAGGGAGTTGTCCTTAATAGTTAACCTGAGACATCTGAAACCTCCACCCTTTTCCACCTTTACCTGATGTTTTTAAAGGTAAGCAAATTTACTGCTTGTGTCCATCTTATTTTTTTTTTTCCTATTAAAAGTCTCAAAAATTCAATAAACATTCTTTTCAGTTAAACAGGGATGTTAATTTTTAATCTTTTAAACGGAGAAAGAATTAATCCATTTCCAAATTGCACCTTGTCCATAAAATACAAATCACATGGCCCATAGAAATCATACTTGAAACAGTGCAGCAAATACCTGCAATCAAACAGGCTAAGGACCTAACCGATATTGTGTAATCAGAAACAGACCTGAAGAGCCACCATCAGCTCACAACATCCAGGCCACCTTCAGTCTGAGCATTTTTTAAAAAGTATCACTCAGTCTTTCTAGATAACATCCTTTTCGTATAGCCTTTTCTATCTAACCACACAGTTAAACCTCTCACCTATCCAAGCTCTCATCTAACTGCTCTAGATTAAGTTTTTAATTGTACTTGGAAATGACAGTCGGCTGCTGGCCTCCTTCTAAAGTTATTCAGATTTGAGATTACTGTAGAGAACCTGCTGCATTTTCATACCATTGCTAGTGCAGATCCACTGACTGAGAAAAGCTCCCTTGTGTCTGTTGACATGAATAATCCCCAACATTTTTAATATAGGCTGCCTTTGCCAGTTGGCTGACACTTGTGCTATGCCATGAATAAAAGCTATTTGATGACAGTTGAGAAATGGACGTGAGACACTTGCTGCTGTATTTCCTCTGCTCTTTGGGAGCTAGTCCCTATTACTTGTCATGTGCAGGAATGTAAAGATGTTAAAGGCAACTGTAATGCAGCCACTGATGACCTGCTAGTGCAAAACAATGTAGAAGTGAGACCTCAAACCTCTTCTAATAGTCTGCTTCTTATGTCCCTCATATGTCTTTGCTGTCTGTAGGAACTTTCAGTCACTCTAAGTTTAAATAACACTCATTTTAATGTATTTACCTGTTTGGAGCATCCAAAGTGTGCCTTCACATCAACACAGAAAAGATCCCTCTAATTAGCCAGCTACAGAAAGTTTGAAGTTTTCTGTGTGTCATATAAGCAATGGGATTAATAATGCATGGTTACTTACCAGTGACTGCTGTTCTTCAAAAGACCCTTGCGTGTTTGTATTTGTGGGGTGTGCACTGTAGGAGAACCACACATTCCTGGTGTGAAGAACATGCACTCCAGGAAAACCACGTGGGACAGCAGCTCAGATGACTGCACGAGGGCATGTGGTGTGCCAGTGCTAGCAAGGAAGAAAAAGATAGGGATTTAAGGTAGAGTTGACAGGACAAGAGTAAAAGTGTTCGGCTAACAGAAAATAAGAGATGGATTGAGGTGTCTGAGGAGTTTGAAGGAAAAAAGCAAGACTGAACCATCTTGAACAAGATAAAATGAGCAGAAAGAGAGATGGCTGGGAGAATACAGACAGGAGGAGGAGTGGGAGGAATGAGATTAAAGGCAAAGTAACTTGCAGAGGACCTTGAAGGGGAAGATAGGGAGATTTATATGGAGGCTGAGAGAGACATGAAATCAGTGGGATCTGAGAGATGGGCTGGTGTGTCACAGCTGGGGGTTTTTTAGCAGGAGACTTCTGAGCAAACAGGGGAATAAAGTCAGAGGAGAAGATGGGAAGGACAGACTGCTGCAGCACAGGCATCCACTGCATGGATAAGAGTCTTTTGAAGATGGACAGTAAGGGAAAGGTAGATTTAAAGAAGATTTAATACATCCCTGTGCTTGGGAGACAAAGTTTACAGATAACCCATTAAAGCCCCTTTATTACCAGAAAACCCCAACAGACATCACAAAGTTTAAAGACCTGTCAGAAAGAGGCAGCACATGCTATACTCAGCAGGCAAAAGTCCTTAAAAATATGGTCAGTGGCCTGCAAAAAAATCAACAAGGGCTGCTATCCTCAAACAGAGCATTCACTTGATTCCATTCCAAGTTGATCCTTGCCCTAGGTTTTGCCCTCACTGACAAGTAACATTAAGCAGATTTACAGGTTAGTCAAAGTTTTCTCTCCACATAAGTTGTTACCAGAGTTTTCCCTGCAAACCTGACCCAGCTGGGAGAAGTACTGCCCTCTCCCCTGCTTTCAGACCAGAGCTGAAGCTGACAAAATGCACCTGCCATAACGACTCACCAGTAACAACCCTGCACCTTCAATATAAAGTTTCAAGCACCTGATATTAGTGTGACGCTGGCGAGCTCTGCTGTCTCTGCCTGCAGGCCTGGAGCTCTGCAGAGCACCGAGCTCTTACAGGCACCTAAGGAGAGATGAGGTGATGATGCTTCTGAGCTGTCTCTGGGAAAGGAGGCCCTGTGCTCTTCAGCAAAATGGCCAAGACAAGAAACTGCACAAAACCTGCTGAAGCTGCATGAGAAAAATCAGAAGCCATAGAGAATTACTTTCCCCCAAGAAGAGGGAAGAAATGGTGTGCATGTATAGACAGTGTCCTGGGGGTTATAAGGTGAGACATATGGTGGCACAATGATGGAATAATTTCCAGATGATCTGCCGAGCAGAAGATGCTTTGGAAAGCTCTTTTTGCCAGATCAGCTTTTGGGATGTGTGACTAACAGCAATAGGCCATAATAATTATTTTTTAAATGTCACTTCAAGCACAGTTTTCTCCTGATTATCACTAGAGCACATTTCTAGCATGATGTATCTTGGTTGTATCTGAAGCTAGCTCTAGGCAAGGATGTTAAAAACAGTATAGCATTTTGCTCTTGCAAGGGAGAAATCTCACAATTAGGCCATCTGCTACTTTGCACACCAGTGACAGCTCATCCTCCTATTTGCTGATGGAACCAGGGCTGGCAATTAAATAGCAGCCCTTCCTCCCTACCCTCCTCCCAACCTCAACAGCTCTACCCCTGTGCCACAGCTCCTCTCGTGCATTCCCCACCAAGGATTTCCTTCTTCACCTGACAGTGGACACACTGCCGTGCTCCTCTGCCAGCTGCCTCCCTGCAGCCCGTCTGCCCCTCTCGTTTTGCCCTGGCTTTGGCTCCCTTGAGCCACAGCTCTAGGTGGGGTGGGCTGATGCTGATGTTTCTGAGGATGAAGCTGCAGCTCCTCAATGGCAGGATACTTATTCTCACATCATGTCAAGTTGGAAGGGAGCTGCCTCTGCACCTGCTGTGACTGCTTTCATGTAGCTTGAGCCTCCTCAAGACAAATCTTCTGTTTCCAAGTAGACTGAGAAAATGGCTGAGGCCACACCAATTTCAGCCTTCCTGCAGGCAGGAAGAGAGGGTTGCACTGTACTCTGTCTCTACAAATAACTGCACCCCAGCACAGAGGTACCCACCCCGCCCTGCAATGCAGCCGTCAGCTGTGGTGGTGTGGAGCTCAGCACTGCTGGGCACCTTTGCATTTCCATCAAACCCAGCTTCTCCCAGAGCCCAAGCAGCCCAAATCCACATCCTTGCAGTACATCAGAGTCCCCTGGGTAAAGAGTCCCCTGACTTCTCCTGTGGGCTCCACACACAGCACTGGCACCATGGCATGGAGACTGCAGCTGCTGTGTTCTCCCTTTCCATTGCCAGCCTGTGCCCTCACCCTTGCTGCACTCATCAGGAATCCTCCTGTCCTCCACCCCTCTGCAGAAGACAGCTCTCTTCAGTGGGCTGCTGGCAGATAATCTCTCTGACTCATAACAGCTTGCTTTCTTTTAAGGAAGATGGATATCTCTGAAGTTGGTGATTTCTGTGTCTCAAATTCATAATCCTGCGATTGCTGCGGTATCAGCACCAGAGTTCCTACAGCGCAGCAGCTGGATGCAGCAGCACGCAGATCAACACGGTGCACATGCTTTGTAAGGCACAGAGACCCAGAGCAGCGCTGTGCTCCTGATCACATCCCACGCTTTGCCTTCTTTCAGCACATCAAGCACGTTGGTGTGTTTTCAGCAGGACCCAAACTCCCAGACACAAAAAGGTAGACCTGGGGCTTAGCTTCACACTTAGTTTTCCTCTGACAGTTTTGTATAAAGCTAAATACTCAGGTAATTAGCATGTATTTCTGTAAGGGAGCTTGTTCTCTTAGGGCTAATCCAGGCTGAATGGCCAAGCACAGGGAATTTTGCTTGTGGTGCTGGATGAATTCACCTGTGGGGCACCTGATCAATGCAAGGGTGCCTGCACTATCCCGGTGATGAAATGGGGCTTCCTCAGCTCAGTTCTGCGAGCTACATTTCTCCTCGCTGAGCTTTGCGGCTTGGGCAGACATTTGAAACGGGAGGTGGTCTGGGTCGATGGAGATGATGTTTGTCGTGGGGAAGAGGACGCGTTCCTGCTGCCAGGCAACCGGCGCTGCAGCGCCCGTGCCAATGGCTGCAAACACCTCTGCAGAGGCAGGTCTACAGAAGGAGCGGCCAACCCGGGGCTGCTGGGGGGGCCCCATCGCCCCACGGAGCCGGGGTGCCACAGCTGCTCCCCCAGGGACCTCCACAGAGGCAAAGTGGGGAGATGGTGCTGTGCCCCCTTCCCTGCCTGCCTGCGGGTCCCTGTCCGGGGCCAGGCAGGGCACTCGGGGAGCCCAGTGCCCGCTGCACCGAAGGAGACTCTGCCCTGCGTCCAGCTCTGGTTTCAGTCCGCGCTGCTCAGCGGGACGTGTCCTTGCAGTGCGGACCCAGGGCAGAGGCTGCTGTTTGCAAGGTGGTGCTGGGGGGTGTCTGCAGAGCCCCTCGCCCTCCCTCAGCACTCATCCTCAGGTGCTTGGGGGTTCCACTCACCCATTCTGCAGCCAGCTCTCTACTCCCCCCGTTCACCCCTCTCCGTCCTGTGGCACAGCCTCACTGCAGGGCTGGCACAACCCGGGTGGCTCCATCGCTTGCCAAATTTTCACTGTAAAACTGGGCCCCAAAAAAACAAGCCCCTTCTCATCACCCTCTCTGCTGCATCTTCAGCCACCCTGGCAGGGGTAAAAGGAGAGGAGAAGAAGGACCCCAGACTGGTACCAGCATGGGGAGGCAGTGCTGCTGCTGTTCTGGGTGATGAGTTCTGGAGGGAGGTCCTATACTCTACTCTTAGCCTGGGTCATGAATTTCTTTCCCCAAACCCTGCTGCAATCTGCCACACACAGCTTGTCAGCTGAGGATACAATGGATTTTACTCATGACAGATATGCATACACACACATATATATGCATGAAAAGCTCATTCAGTAGGATGAGGCAAAATTACCATAGCGTGTGCAAAACAGCAGTGCCATCCGCTGAAAGCATGCCCTTTGCTTGCTCATTCTGATAAATTATTTTGATTTCTTCCAGTCTCTCACTCCAGGAATATCATTGTGGAGACAACATGGAGATCTATGTACTAATTGTTTCAAGAAGTTTTCATGTAGTGATAGTTAGGCCTCTATGATCTTACATTCCCTGGGGAAATTTTTATTCAGATTTTCATTTAGCTTTTACTTTACAGTTTAGGGGCAGATACCTGGAATGCTGAGGAGCACATCTTGTTCCATCACGCTTGGTCCCTCATGGACAGGCTTTGGCCACAAGTCCAGTGGGAAAGACATAATTTATTCAGAGCCATGCAGATGACACATACTCTGGCCACTTCGCACAGCTTAAACCCTGGAAACAGCAATGTGAGGTGAGAGAAGGTGAAGAGAAAAGCAAGATCAGATCATTTATTGCAGCTCCCCCCTATTGTAGTTACAGGTAGATCTCAATGGATGAAATGTTATCTGCAGAGGTTTGAAGCCAGGGGATAGGAATCTTGTCCCTCCTGGATCCCAGGAGCAAGTTACTTGCAGAGTGGGGACTAGACCCCATGTTCAGCAAGCAACAGTGCCACAGCACTAGGGAAGGGCCATTCAGAAACTGCGTTCGTTCCTGAAGCTTCCTCCCATTTTCCCCTGTATTGCTGCCGTGTGCTCGCAGCCAGCGGGTGCCGAGGCTCCCCGGTGCAGGTGGCCGGAGCTGCGGGCGCGCTGCCGCCTCCGGTGCCGGGGGCGCAGGCGGCCGAGCCTCTGCTGGCCCGAGCAGCCCGGACCGGGAGCAGCTCTGCTGCAGCCGTGCGCAGTGCTGCCTGATGATTCACTCCAGCTCGCTTTTCATTCCCGCGGGAACAGGAAGGGAGGCAGGGAGCAGATCAGCACCCCGCCGACACAGGTTCCCCATACATCAGCTCACCCTTCCAGCGAGCCCATGTCCTTACTTCAGGGGAGTACGGAAAACCTGTCAGAATAAACACCAGTAAGGAGTATTGGTAGGAAGTACGAAGCAAGGATTTAGCCTACTGCCTCCAACTCATGCCAGTCCTAATAAGAGGTGATGGGTGAGCTTGAGGGCTGTCCTGCAAACTGGGCAAGCTGGTGATGCAGAGTGCTACCAACAGGCCACTGGGCTGGCCTGGAAATAGTTTCTTTAGCAGAGTAAAAATACCTGACTTTGACAGCCAGCATGCTGGTTTGTGTATGCATAATTTGCTGCGATCATGCTATAAATCAAGATGAGACTGCTAAAATTATGTATGACCTCATTTGATAGATTATCTAATAAGAAATTTGCTAATGCAGTTTATCACTTAAAAAGCCATACGACTGCTAAGGATGAGTACTTTACTGCAGCACATTTAAACCTAATTGTCAGAGGAGAAAAGCAAGCGGATTTCAGAGGTGAGTTAGAAGAGCATCCTTATGAGGATGATGTCTTCACTAAATCAGTGGTGCAATGCAGCAAGCAGGGTGGAAAGGAGTCTCCTCTGGATAAAGGTACAGAAAGCTGCTAGACAAGCCTGTGCTGTGTGAGAATACTGCATGGACTCACTGATCAGTAGCACCTTTATAAATGTAAATAGTTGTATCCTAACGGGCATGCTTGCTTTTATTGTTTGATCTAGTGTTATCTTTTAATTTTTCTGACATTTCAGTTCTGTTTCACTGTCTTGCAAGCAGATCTAAAATCCCTGATATGTGGAAAGAAACTACCAGCCTAGACCTCTAGCTCTAACTTGCTATTCTGGTTATGATGCCTGTCAGAATAAAAAGAGTAATTGTTTTGCTGCTATATGTTACCATCAAATATTTTTGTTCTTCCAGTCCTGTGACTCATTTAAAAAGACTGAACATCACTTTGACGTACACAAACAGAACTAGAAAGCAGCTCAAGCCAATGAAATAAAGGTTGTTTTGCAGGTTTGTTAATCACTTACTCTGTTCCAATCCCAAATTTGTGATTAATATGATTAAAATATAAATGCTATTTTCTTTAGTAATGTTTTTCTAAAGCTCGTTCTGGGGTCTAACTGCCTGTATATTTGATACTGTTCAAAGCCTCTGAGATAAACATTAAACCTCCTCACAACTCTCTGTGTGTGTGTGTGTGTGTGTGTGTGTGTGGAGGGGGAGGTGTTAGAGAAGTGATGATTTTGAACTCCATTTTAGGATTGGGAAAAATGAGGTGGAAACATGAAAGATCTTACAAAGGGCCACACAGAAAATCATTATCAGAGCCAAGGCTAAACTTCTGACTTCCCTGATCCCCATCTCTTCTCCTGACCACCTGGAGAAAAAAGTGCAAATGTCCCCTTTTTACACCTCTGCACCCTGAGCACATCCTGCCTCATTTGTACCCTGCCCAAAAGGGGGAGTTTGTTCTTCTCCAGGGAAAATGATGCATTATGGCAGAGATGGGGAAATCGGATGTTGCTGTACAGAAAATGTGACCATTGGCACAAGAAGGCAGGAGGTAATTTTACTGAGCACTGCTAAGTCAAAACCATAGGTGACGCCTCCACATTGACTTCGGTGTGTGACTAATGATTTGGGATTGTAGAGGAGCTACTGCTGTCACAAGAAAAGCAAAGATACTTGTAAAGCACTGTGAATTCCAGGGCCTGGGATCAAGGAGCTGAAGAAGGATGTTTTGGTAGAGGCATAAATTAGAGTCATGCAGAGGGGACTCCCCATGACATTTGCATAGGAGGCCCACCTAAATATGGTGATGCCAGTACTGATAATGTAGTGCCAGCTGAGTAGCTGGAACTGATCAAGTAGCTGGGACTGTTCCTGAGAGACCTGGAGCCTGTGTTTCTGCGTGAACACACAAAACAAAGCTGTGTGTATGCATCTGACTGGAGTGATTTATTTACAGAAGAGAAAAACACAAAGTAATGGCAATATCATCTGCCTCATTAAATGGCCCAGTTCTAAAGGGGCGAAGTGACTTGAGGGGTAACTGCATAGTTCACCACCATGCCACATCACCATTTGTGGCTTTCCCTACTGACATTAATTGATACAAACTGAGTTAGTGGATTTTACATTGAAGACAAATCTCTACAAGAAGCTGGACTCAGGGCATCTGCTCGCTCACCCTAAACTGTCAAGTAACTCCCTGATTATAATTTTTGGTCACAGTTGATCTGCCTTAGGACAGGAGTTTCATCATAAACTTTCATTAGTCATTCCTTGAGTCATCCTGTTTCATGAGCTCTTACCCCTACCAAGATAAAATCTAGCTATCAGTAGCGATTCTCAGTGACCTACCAGTCAGTGATTCTGTGATGCAACCTGTAGCAGCCAGGCAGAATTTACTCCTCCCTATTTTATCTCCTTCCAGCCATCAGCAAGGCAAAGTAAAAACAGCTGTTCTGAGCCCACATTACTGCAGTGAGATTCCAAGGGAGAGATGCTGAACCTCATTTAAAACCAAGGGAGAACCAAGAGAAGAAATAAAAGTTCTAAGCCTGTACCCTTGAAGCTGAATGATTTTTTTCCTCAATACACATCTATTCAAAATAAATGCTTCTCATGCCTGCTGGGCAGTAAACCTTGCCATGTAGCTGCATATACTGTGCTTGGCCATTTGGTTAGCAATGCACCATGAAGAGAGACATACCATAAAAATAGTACTGGTAGAACTATTCTTAAACACCACTTATGGGCCAAAAATATCCTCTAGAAGAAACAGACTGTGAAAGTACATATTGAGGTTGCTATCTGGTACAACAGGCAAATGCTCCTGCTGTGCAAATCAAAAGGTGGATTTTTTTTTCTTTGAAAACATTAGGTAAATATTCCTAGAAAGACAGAACTTAAATGCATGGCTGGGACTACAGCATGCATCCACTGATCAATGGTTAAAGATTGCCCAGAAAAGTCCAGAAGATGTGGGAAGAGAGCAAGTCTGCACCTGTGGTCATACCTGAGGACTGGGATATATTCCTTCAAGGGGTGGAAATCCCACGCTACCACACATTCTCTTGGATCATATGGGAGATCTTTAGCTGAATCACCAGAGTAGAGCAATATAGAAATTTCCAAAGCTGGAAGGAGCAAAGTTTTACAGACATCCTATTATGTACAACTTACATAATCTGAGTACTTAGCTGCTTAGATAATATAGTGATAGAACTTTATAGAATTCAAAAAGAAAAAGCTTCTCGCAGATAATAATATAGCAGGAATGGAATTTAAGTGCTCAAAAATTGGTAAAATACGTCCTATTTTCCTTCTGGCTTTATTGGACGTTTCCAAGAGGGTCTTAATGCAACAAAGATGACGCCTCAACTCCTATAGGCATGACATCATTTACAGTGAACTGTGACTTCTCAAAGCATTATTTTGCTTTTGGACACAGAAACTTCTGGTGACTTAGACAAAAAAGGCAAAGATCAGGGTTCAAACAGCAGTCTTAAGAGGACTGTTTTTTTCCTGTTGAACTGCAAGACTTGCATTAACTTCAGTGTGGATTCTTACTCTTGTCTGTATGCAACAGCTAAGGTTTTGGGAAAGATGAGCAACTCTTATCTCCGTGTACATAAAGATAAACACGAAGTCTTGCACAAGTGGCTGCAGCCAAGGACTGTAACTAATGTAGAAGAGTAACAATGCAAGCATGTTATACCTAGAAATATTTCTTCTCTGATCACAAATTTTGGTGTTTATCTATGTTACATAAAACACCGAGGACTTAGATCATCCACTGGCTTGAGTCGTAACTCTATCAAAGCACATGGAATTATGTTGATTTGTATAAGATGATCACATATTTGTAAAACATATTTTGGCCTAGATGGCTGATAGACTAGAGTAAGGGAGTAAAAGGAAATAAGCTCTTTTAGAAAATAATACTCACACACTTCAGTAATGTGAGCAAGAAAGAAGTATGTCTTACCTGCTGAGAATGTATCCTTTCTTCATATATACAAGCCATGCTATCTCTAATGAAATAACAACACCTTGTGTTGCAGAAACAGGATGGACACACATATGAATACTACAAGGAGGTGCTTACTTCAGAAGTGTTTCCTCTGCACTGCTTCAAGTACCGTCCTCTGCTTGCTTTTCCAAAGTAGCACCTCTCTGGTGGTTCAGCTTCTGTGCAGGTCATTCAAGGACTCTTTTTCAAGTACCAGTACACTTGCAGGGATAAGGTTTATCTGAAAGGCAGACTATGCAAACGAACATACAATAAACTCATGCAGTTCCACATTTTTTCCACTCCAAAGATTGTTCTTCCATCACCTGACACTTTGGTGCAAAATGCATCAACAGGCTAGAAGCTGGTATGTAAACTTCACATGCCAAACATAGGGAATGCTAAGGACATCCATAGCTGAAGAGTTTCCATGATGGGAGAAGCCTATATTCATGTGAGGGTGAAAAACTTGGTTTACCAACAGTTGGGCCATTTGCTTTGGAATAATTTGGTCATTGTTGGCTTTAGACCAATTAATACTTTACATGGTACAATTGTCCTTGGGTAAGCGTAGGCTTCCAGCTTCCATGACTAAACACAGGACTGAAAAGGGCAAGGAATGATAACAAAGGAATTCAAATTATTTACTACCAGAAAGCAAACCTGATTTCCAACCAAACACCTGCCATTAAAAAATGGTTTCCCAAAAATTCCTCATTTCCTTTGTGGAGTCTCATATCTAAGGTTAGCCAGAAATTAGAGGTAAGATGCCAAACCATTTTGCTTCTTGACAATAAAAGTCTGCCAGTTCTTTGCAGCAATAGTAAAAAAAAAAAAAGAAAGGTAGCTACCTGTGGTGCTGCTCTTCCATCATTTTGAAGCTGTTCTTCAGGATATTGTATTACTTTTTGTCTTTATTTATTTCCAAGTGCTATTGCTTGGCAGGCAAAACTCTTGGACTGTGTTATGTACCAATCCTTCCAGCATCTAGGTTTTCACAGTGTTATTAATACTCAAGAACACTGGAACAGATCTAAAATAAATATCCCACTGTACTCTTCACTGGGTCCTCTGCATCAACTACTGCGCTAGGATAAAGAAATGCTTGGTATTCCACAACTGGATGGAGAACAGAGAAGGGAGAGCTCACAGTGAAATGCTGGGAGCTCGCTCGCTGTAAACAAACAGAAAGGAGGATAAATCAAAGCTGCTCTTTGATGCCAGCAGCCCGGGCCGTGCTCTGTTTGACTCGGCACCGGCAGCCCCGCTGCTCCCGCACTCACACGGCCCCGCTGAGCCTCCGCGCCCGACGGAGCGGCTGGGGGACAGCATCGCTCGGGCTGGGGCGAGCCTGTGCCGGCCAAACGGGGACAGGGCCCTTCCTCTGTCCGCAAGAGCAGCACAGGAAATCTGGGCTGGAGGAGCAGCCGGCTCTGCTGCTCAGTGCTTCCCGTGACCCAGGTGCCTCAACTCAACACTCATCATGTTTCCCTCTCTGCTGCTCCCACAGGACTTAAAGGTGTTCCCTCAGATGCTATAATTTAGCCCTTCCAGGCATCAGTCCTGTTCACCCATGCGAGGACAACAGAGTATTTAAAGCTGAAACAGCCAAAGAATATATTCAAGAATCTCTGATAAAAGCTACAATTTTATGCACCGTGGAGCATCCATCAAGGAAATGCACAGAGCTAGTGCCACAAAATAATTACATGTACGGAGTCCATTGTAAACACAGCTTTTATGTGCATCAGCACAGCTGGGGACAGTGTTTAAAAATATAATTATGTAATGCATTTTGTGCAGTCCGTGAGCCATTCAAGTGATACCATCGGTTCAGCAAAATTGCATGCAGCAGGTCTGTATCTATTGGCCTGAGCAAAGAGACATTTTTCAAGAGCATAATTTTTTTTTTTCCTGCCACAAAATAGATTTGTCTCCGATGCCTATGGGGGATTTGTGTCTCTGTCATTGGCCACTTTCTCTCCTACTTTCACCAATGAAGGAGAAAGAAATGGGGAGTTATTTTTGGCCTTGCAGCAGGCTCCAGCATCTAAATCAGTTAGTTCTGAAACCACTTGGGGTGGTGCCGGTTCTGTTTTAATGGCTTTAGAGGGAAGGAATTTGTGATGTCTGACTGTTAGTGAAAGGAAACAAAGCGGCTGTTGTGGGGTGGGAGGGCAAGGCAAGGTTAAGGCGCTGTGTAAGGAAGCAGGGTCCAGCCTTCAGTACTAGCTGTGCAGCAAAGGGTGAGCTGTGGCTAGGGCAGCACAGAGGAGGCTATTGCCGAGCCACACAGAGGCTTCAGTTAGCAGGAGCTCTCTATTAAAAGGCACAGAGAAAGCAAGCTTACAGCTACACTCACTGCTGACACCCTCATAGCCCCTCCCCACTGCCACCCCCCCATTTATTTTATCCTTGCAAAGCTTATAGTGCATGAGCTGCAAAACATGTAGAGGAAGCTTTGCTTTCCTTCTCGTTTAATCTGCAATTGCAGCTCAGTTGAGGTGATGCAACAGTATAATTTCTGAGACAGTGCTTCACCGTGCTGCTAAATGATAGGAGCAGCAGCATCCACAAATGTTTATCTGAGACAAAAATTGAGGTTTGCAGGTACTACTTAATGGTCATTGTAAGGCCCCAAAGCTTTCACTACTTTGCAGACAGTAGATTATGTGTCTTGGCTAAATCCTACATGGAAAATGACGTTTGAGCTGTCAAAGTCTCTCTAGGAGACCCAGAAGATTGTTTTTTTCGTTTAAAGAGACCATTAAAGAAATCTCTACCTAGTTTCATAACACGAGTTCCACAGGTGGGAGTAGCAAGATAGCTTCTTCAGCTAGCCAGGAGCTGCCTGGCACAGAAACAGGACTTGATGCTAATTGCTAAATATAGGACCTGATTTCTGAAAAGAGATTTCCTTTTTTTCTGTTAGATGCTGGGTCATGTGTAGCATACAGAAAAGGAGAGTGGGGACCAAAATCCTGGTGTCTGCATTCCTGATTGCATGCTGCCATCACTGAGAAAGAGAGACATAGCTCCTTGCTTTCTCTCTCCCTTCCTACGAATATTGCATTTCTCTTAGCGTGGTGGGACGGCATCGATGGGAGGACGGAGGACACGAGAGCCAGGAGAGCGCATCTCCGGCTGCAGCCGGGCACGGCAGAGCCGAGCGGGAGCGCTGCTGCTGCTGGAGCCCGCCCGGATGATCAGCGCTGCTCCACAGAATAGCTGCTGGGCTGAAAGACAGCCTCAGGCATCGTCCTGCTGCACTTCCAAAAGGAAGCGAATACAGCGCTGTTTGAAAAATCTCAGCATTTCCATATGTTCGATTCCAGAGCTCCTAAGGTATTTGGATGTTTCCTTCCCCGTGGAAATCTCTGTAAAATACATTTTGTAGATGAAGCTCTTTGTGTTCTCTGTGGCAGATTGTGCAGTTATACCATGCATACCACCTCTTTTCAGAGAAAGCTAGGGCAGCTATCAATGCCTTGCCTCCACTGCACGGCCCACTGGCACATGTTGGTTACCATATTTCATGTCACATTACACAAGGAAGATAAGGTTTCCCATGAACAATTTAAGTAAGCAAATACACACATACATATATATATTGCATAGATACTGAGCAGAATCTTTGTACATTATTAGGGAAAGATTGATTTGAGGGAGGTCTAAGCAGTTAAAGAGCATAATTAATTAAACTTGAGGAAAAGCAAACTTGCATTTTTAAAATCATTCAACATGTGATTTTTAAAGTTGCACTTAGTGGAATTTTTTCCAAGGAACTTTATCAACACAATTCCTACTTCGCAGCACAATATGGACAGTATAGTCAGTCAAAATGGAACTATTACCTCCTATCATGCACACAAAGAGAAGATATAAATAACAGTACTTTAAAATTAATTTTCTGAGCAGAATTGGTCAGTGGCCAACTAAGAAGTCCTTCAATCTGCAGTATCAAATGTAGAAGTTTTATGGTAGGGATTTTTATAAGATATAACATTTTATATTCTCATGGGAATTTGTAATTTTCCTCTTGAATGTACTTGATAATTTAGAATGTGCTTGATAATTTAGAGCAAGATGTGTTTAACATAACACTTGCAGACAGTAAGCTGGATTTTCAAAACCACACTGTTGAGCAAACACGGTCACAAGGTTATGTGTCTGTGGCTTGTTTATGCAGGAGATAATTCCTTTCTAAGTCTGGTTCAGAATGTGTGATACCAACAGGTGAAGACCAAGCTCTTCTTTATGTCTTGTCTAATCCAACTGGTGTAGTATGAGTATAAAATGAGTCGGGAAAAGCGCAGTTTTGGAGCCTAAAATGCTATGTTTATTACCTTCCAAAGGAAGCACGTTAAGCAGAATACTGTCAGCAGATGAGACACGGGGAAGAGGCAGGAATGAACAGGCAATGCGACTTCCTCAGGATCACATAACAGCTTTGTAGAGGAATTCACAGCGGAGCCCCTGACTTGTGTTCCACAGATTGCCAACCACTCTCAGGTCCACACTGCTTGCAGTGTGCCTTTCGCCAGAATATGCCAACACTGCTCTACCACAGAAGCAGCAGAGACCACATTCACTGAACATTTGTTAAACAGATCTGGTTTAAGGTTCTTAACAAAGAAGTTACTTGAAAGGGTATGCTCTATCCAAGTGCATTAAACACAGCTTTATGGCTTAAATGCTAAAAGCAAATTCGATTACAAAAAACACTTTCAAATGGAAGAATGTGTTTTATATGATCACAGGGAACCTTCAAAACACAAAATTAAATAATTTATGTCAGTACCTTCTGGGTGAAGCCTAGCTGTGCATTCAGAGGTAGAAATATGCAGGCAGAATGTTGTGTCCTAGAAAGAAGAACAAATGCTACTTCTGCCTTTCTGAGAGAACAGAGAATCCCAATGCTGACATGAGCACAGAAAGAAAAAATCGTTAAAAGCACAGAGAATCCTTCAGACTGTGTGTGCAGACACTTTTCAATATCCATAGAGAGGTTAGTGCAAACCATATTTATTAGTTAGCAGAATTTACCTAGGTGTAACTAAAACTCCGACTACTTGAAGCCAGTCACTCACTCTTAAAATATGGTACATATGTGAAACTGTTACCTCTTCCAAAAGGGACAACTGCCTTGGCACAGCAGAGTAAGTAATACTGCAGGGTAAATGGTGGGATTTGGTCACAGGTCTGAAGGAGTGTTGTAAGGAGAACCCATCAACCCCTTGCCCTTAAATTCCTTCAGCGCTCTTCCTTTAATCCCTCATACTAATGTTGTTTATACAGTGTTTATTAAAAGTGGTTTCTAATTTCAGGTGCCTCACTGAAACCACCCAACTACTAGAGGTTTGCCCACATCCGTCTCACTCCAACTGAGATAATGGAGGCAATGGGCAATACCTAGTCCCATCTCCTTCCCTATGGTTGCAGTAACACATTCCCACTTTTCCAAACACCACTACTCAGCACAAATGGCTACTCAAGCTGTATTTCCTTAAAAAGGTGGGAGTTGGGTAAGCATTGGCTATTTGGGGACTTGCAGGCAAAATATGTTTTTTAAGTAAGAAGATACCAGCAGATGGATTTCATGAAGGAAAAATATTGAGCAAAATGCCATAGCCAGTCCAAATAGTTACAGCAAAGAAATGTGAAACTGAAACCCAACTTGTAACTGTATCTTGGCAGTGTGCAGTTGCAGGTAATAATTGTCTTCACAGTCCAAATTCTCATGCACTTCCCAACCCATGAAATGGAAAGTTGAGAACATGATCATCCTGACTGGCAGACAGAGCAGGTGGATGGCAGCTTTGAACCACTGGGAAACTACAAAAGAGACTCAGCCTTTAGAACAAGTAGGTGTGGGTCAGCTTCCTCCATGATGACCCTCCAAAGCACCTCATAATGAGGTTGTTTCCTTCCACTCACTACCCACAACAACAGAAGTGGTGGGATGTCCTCATCAACAACCAGGACAACAAAACAACTTTTAAGTTGTTACTGTTTTAAGGACAAGGAGAAGGTGATAACCAACTTCCACCTGCAGCACGGTGTAAGAGCACTGTGAATGTTTCTTCCCCTTTGGAAAATGTAGGTAGATGTGGGGAAAGGCTCTGAGAAGTTTTTACACTCCATCCTACCCTGAGTTTTCTAGAATTCATGGCTGCTGGCTTAGACCTAAAGCCAGTTTCGAGTATTCACTTACCTGGCACATGCAGGTGAGAAACTGGTCTGTTACAGAGTCAGAGGCTTAAAGGCAAGAATGGACCACTACAATCACCCTTTCTAATCTCCAATGTATTTAATTTCAATTCAGTAACTCCATAAAGAACCACATAACCAGGCCTAATGCATCATTGCTAGATACCTAGCCATCTATTTAAGTAAATATCTGGCTAAAACATGTCTTCTGAAAAGTTACTAATTCTTATCTTAAAGAAGAGGATATGAACAATCACTCCTTAGGAGGTTTTTATTAGTAATAAAAATAATTTCAAAATTAAGACAAATTTCTAATTTGAGCTTACTTACCCTCAGGTTCCAGATGTTTGAGACATACTTCACAAGTCTCCACACGTTCTCTCGAGCCATTCAATCATTTTTTGGTAGCACCATCTTATCATGGTAAGACTTTATACTGAGCAAGTCAGCTTCTAATCTTCCTGATAAAGCTCAACCAGCTCTCCATTGAGGCTCTCTGCTAAAGATTCCAGGCCTCAAATCTGTTTGTGGCTTTCTGTGAAATCTGTAATCAATACCTGGGCAACTAAAGTATCTGTTGCAAAATAGAGGATATTGAGACAGAAGAGGGGCATACAAGGAGAAGGAGTGTGCACTTTAAACAGCAAGTCTACAACATTACAAAATACAGTGTTCAGGTCTAGACTTCATCTGTTTTACTCTGTTTTCTTAAGTTCCAACGTTACCTTTAAATCTCCTAGACATACAGGAACAAGAAATTAGGGAGATCATTGTATTTTTATGTCTGAGGACAAATTCTAGACCCCCTGCACTGTAGAGAGAACTGCTCAGGCACCGTGCAGGGCAGTGCTCAGCCAGAGGCTGGGATCAGGGAGGTGTGCAGCTGCCTGGGAGCTGCCTGGAGGGGTGCTCTGCCTCCTGCTGCCAAGGGCTGGCTGGGACTGCTTCCACCCAGCCCTGCTGGAGCTCATCTGCTTGGACCCAAACAGGGCCCTGATAGCTGGGCTGCAGGCCGTGGCTATTCAAGGACCGAGTTCATATTTGCTAAGCTGTTAATTACAGTGTAGGACTTAGTTTCTAATACCAGTGACACAGCAGGAAGCTCCCAAAGTCTCTCCTTCACTGTTCTCCACCAGTACCAAGGGGACTCCATATTACTTCTTCTTTCACATCATTATGCTTTTAAAAATGATCGGATCGCAGTTTCAAGAAGGAGCCATCCTTGGAATGGCATGTATTTAAAAGAAAGGCAATTTCCAATTACTACAGTCTGTGAAAGCCAGAGATCAGATTCAATTACACTGCACTTCGCAATTTACAGTCTGTTGGTGTTCATTTCAGCAGAGGCTTGTTAAATGCTCTCTTGCTGCAGACCTTCAAAATGTTCTTGCCAGCTGAAAGAGCAGTGGTTCTTAGTCCAGAGCCCCACCATAGCTTAAGCCATCAAAATCCAGGTCAGACCTTGGGTTCTGCTCAGAAACTCCACTTAGGCAAGGATGGCACCTGGCTGGGTTTCAGCCCAAGGGAGGAACCTGGCGGGCTACCGAGCAAAGCTGGCGTGAGCCCACATTTAAAATGTGAAGTCACCAGAATACACAAATACGCAATATGTCAGATTCTGACAGGCTCACTGACCTATTACATGATTCTAAATCCAGAATTTGAATGTCCTTGAATTTTCCTTTTTTGAGAATGTGGCTCTCTGGCTTCACAGTTTGGTTGCTATTGCTGTGGCACATAAGCCCTCGGAGATAACAGGCATGTGGTGAAGGTGCTTGTCCTAATGTTTCCTGATGCACATTCAGCAGATCTACAACCCAAGACAGGTGGCAAAATCCAAGGGAAGGACCACCAAGGCAGTAGATTCCTAGGCAGGTGATCTTTGTAAGCCTCTTCTCATAAGTACAATGCAAAATATCCCTTAGGTATGCTACTGTAAACATTAAGCAGCAGTGGTAAAGCCAATAGAATTGCATCAGTTCATACCAGACCAAAATGTGGTGCTCTCCAGGAACCTATATATCAGTGGTCTATAATTAATTAATTGAAGACACAGGTTTCCAAAGAATCCATGGCTCAGGAAAAATGCAAAGTGTCTTTTGATGTATTACAACAAAGCAGATTCAATATATACCAATAAAGCTGATTGCAAAAATATTTGCAAAAATGGAAAATGATTAAATTTCTAAACTCATCCCAGAGCTAACTCACTCACTCCTTCCCCCCTTTTCTGCACAGCTACTTGTATCGACTTTGTCAAATACCTGAAAACATGAAACTAAAGTAGAGGAGGAGACCAACAGAAACAACAGCGAGCAGCCCTCTTAGTATTTAAAGATGAGACGTATTTTCCATCAAGAAGAGTGCCAGAAATACTGAACTGATCCTCTAACAAGGCAAATCAAAATAATTTAAGATTTTTTGAGGAGACTAGATACCAACAAAAGTCACCTCCATTAAATCTTACCTGTTAACAATGGCTTAGTATAAAATTAGGATCCTCCTGAATGGGCCATTGACCTGAGGTTGTGGTTATTTACCTGCAATGTAATAGTGCAGAGCACCATGAAAGTTCAAAGTAGGCAGCTGCCATTGTGGATCATGGGATGCATTAATTTTGTGTTTTCAATTTTCATTTATTTTAAGTATTGTGACCTCTCTGCTCCCCTTTCTGCATTTCATTTTTTTAAGTTTGCCTTAGTGTGTGTTGGTAAGTTTTCATTTTTGTGTTGGTTTTGTGTGGGGTGGAAGCCAAACATACTTACCTGCTGCTGTTCCACTAGTACTGAACTACATTTCCAGTGACATGGGCTACGGGGGTTTTGTGTAATCAGGATAAATCAGAGTAATTTCAGAGAAATGCATGGAGTCAAGCTCAGATTGCACAAATTGCTCCAAAGCCAGAGGAGGAACCAAGCCATATAGCAGACAGCAATCTAAAACCTAGATTTGAACAGGTGTCAGTTGACCCTCCTGCCATGAAGAACGATCAGAAAAAGCACCAGGGGAGGATGAACGGGAACAAATCCTGAAGGAGCTGCAGGCATGAGAGCCCTGGTCCTCTGGGAAGTCCAAGGACTGCAGAAGCACGCAGCAGCCTGCAGGGCTGCTGGCTCTTACTGTGCCAGCCCTTGGGGGAGCACAGCCAGGGCTGCCCTTGGGCAGCATCCAACCAGAGGTTTTGTCCCTGAACAGTGGGGCTAAGGAGGTTCCAAGGAGGAAGCAAAGATAACTTTGGCCGCCTTGAGGAAAATCTCAAGGCAGTTTTTGAGGTGAAATGAGGGAAAAGCTAGGAGACAGACAAACTTGGAAATGCAGCAGCTGCAATATTCATCAAAATTTAAGTCACATATGGATTAAAAATGAAGACATAACTTCTGAGCTATGCATATCACTGGGAAAAGGAGACAGGCAATTCAGTACAAAGGGAGTTTCAAAGCTGTGTGTTTTTAGCTAAACAAACTAAATGTTAACAGGAGACACTGACATGAAGCTGGCTTTTATAAGGAAGAACTTTCCCTTCTGCCTCCCAGCAGGGCAGCAAGCCAAGCTGAAAGCCGATGATCAAAGGTCAGTCACCGCTCCTGAATCTCACTGGTTATCAGGATCTCCGCTGGAAACAAATGCTTTCACACTGCACTCGAGCACGTTTGTAAGGGCTGCTGAAAGCTACATTTCAATTAATGCAGAGGTAATACTCTTTGGGTTCTGGGCAACATCAGCATGGAGATATTTCGAGTGGCAGTGAGTCAATACTCTATTACTAGCAGCTCTGCAGGCAAAGTGCTCACTGGGAATAGGGAGGCAGCTATGTTTTCCCCTACCAGGAAGGGTACAGGGTGGGGAAGTGTCTACTTTTGCTGTTTGCCCTGTGCTAGGTTTTTTGGATAAGCTGACATCTTTGGTTTCCGTGATTATCAGCTCAGCACCACTGGTAGAGCCCTACCTTTAAAGTGACAACATTTCAAAACCTGACCTAGAATAAAACCAAGCTTCTGCAGATGAAAAAGCTGATAACATGAATTTTGAGACCCAGCTTTTGTCTGCACTACTCAAGTAGGCCTTAGAGGCCGGCCTGCCTGCCTACATTCCCCCAAAAGTTCACATCTCATCACTTCTGTTGGAAAGTAAAATATATATATACACATATCACTTAGAAGGGATCACACAGATGGGGTCACAGAGATAATTAGTTAGGGTAGGAACCACGCAGCATTTCACATTTCCTGCACAAAAGGCCCATTGGTTTCTCTCAGTTTGGGTCTCGGCTATAAACTGCGTTCCACTTTTTGACCTTGAGCTGTTGGGAAGTATTTTCTGGACTAAACAATTGGGAAGAAAGTGGAACAGTAGATGAGAATTGGTGTGGGGTTGTGTACTTCTGAGCAAGGTGGCCTTGGCCCATTGATGGCAGATAGGCCACACCTGCCTGGAATTTTCGGTCCCTCTCAGAATTAATTCTGCTATGAACAAGTTACTGAGGGAGAAACTTAGAAAAAAAATACTTAGGGATCTGTCTGAAAAACATTATACTGCTTAACAAAAAGGCAGGGAATTGGATTTTTTTCCCCATGAGACTGTGCCTGGCAACTCCATCCTGCTCTGTTACACACATACACCACAGTGCCTGGTGGAAAAACAAGAACTTAAGAAGGGAAACGGCAAAATCATTCATCTAATATGGGTGGGCTAAAATAGAGATAAAGAGGAAATACAAGATGATATATCCACAAACACTGATTAAGTTGTGGGCGTTAATGACGAACAAAACTTTTCTTCATTGAGCTAAACAGTAGTTGGGACTGAACATTACCCAATAGGCATAAAACAGAGAAATAAAGCTGTATTTTTTTTTAATGAATGAAATGCTCTTGGGAGATGATTGGCACAAAGTCTAAGCACATATGAAGATCCACTTCAATCCATAGAACAGGATTTAAAGCCATAGACTTCTCTTTTCACCAGGGCTCATTTCATCCTCCAGCAGGCAGAGAAAGGAACGACAGGAAACCAATGCAACAGCTTCAGAAAAAAAAAAAAAATCTACCCGATAAGTTGGAAAATAGCAGCTCAGCATGCCTCGTGGGTTTTCCTCCCCCTTTTAAATTACTGCAGCATTTATTCCTCCGCACCGTATTCAAGTTCCTTGTATGTTCATCACTTCAGAAAGGAATTTGAGTGGAGTGGGAATGCATAGCCAAGTAGATGATTTGGATTTACTTATGGCTTTCTCAAAAAATGCAGATTTATCTTTGTATCAGCAGATTTTAGAGATGGGCCAATGAAGGAGGTAACCCACAAGGAAAGCAGTAGTTCCATTTTTTTCTGCTTAGCAATTACCTCTTCAGTCAAAGTTGGGAGCAATTTTTTTCAAGTCTTTGTTGTATTGTTGAAACATGTTGAAACACAAAACTGCTTGTTGTTCTGCAAATAATCTTTATGTCATGCAGTGTTTAAAACCCTGTAGTGACAGATCTCTGCAGAGGATACCTCCACGTTTGTATAGAGCTTCCTGACTTCACCGTGGCTTAGAAAAGCTGTGGAGCTCACTGCACATGGAGTCCACATCAGCAAAAAGCATCAATAAAATTTTACATGTTACCAAAAAAAACCCCAAAACACCAGATTTCTGTGTACCTCTATCTTCCTTACCAAAGCAGTGCCACTGTGGAAAAACTGAGATGAAGAGGGCAAAGTTTCCTTTCTTACTCTGTATCAGGGCAAAGAGAACCTGGCTTTCACTTGCTGCTTTCCTCCTAGGCCTGCTGTTCCAGCTGACCTTTGAGCAGGGCACAGAACACGGTGCAGAAAGCAGCATTGTAGTTCAGCTCCCTTGAATCATCTGTTTTCCATGTGGAGTTTAACCTCATTATCAACTCTCACTGTCACACTCTAAAACGGACCCTTGACATCCACAGACTACGATTTAACCTGTGCTCCACCTCCCACAGAGCACTTAGTACTGAAACAAGGACGACTGTGTTTCTTTAAAAGTTTGTCACATTTTATTTTGCAGATCAAAAAATTAAGACATCATTTGCATCAAATTCACCCACTTCAGTTACTTTGCATTTAAGTTTGATTTCATTAGTTGTTCTGTACGCTGTTTTCATTTTGAGCACAAAGATGAAAACCTCAGCCAGAGTCAGGTCCTGCTGAAAGCTCTGACTCATTCTCATATTTCTCTTTGCTCTGGGGCCTATTTCTTCCTAACCTTTATATTCTTTCACTGTCAAAAAGACACAAAAAAACCCCAAAAAAATCTCTTCCCCCATTTACTGATGCTAGCAAGAGTAAATGGTTTTTGTTCACAGTCTTAATATAGCATCATCACCATTCTCCTCCAGGTTTTCAATGAAGCTGCCTACTTCATCTCATCAGTAGTCACCAAAATCAGTTGAAACGTTTCTATGGATTCCAATGGGCACTGAAATAGGCCATTACAAAACCCAGCTTGTGCAGTTTTACTAAAATCGACTTCATTCTAGGTGATTTTTTTTTCAGAAAGGATTTTAATACTTGAGTCTATTACGTAAGTTACAGAACAACCCATAGGCCCACAGCTGCCAAAGTGAAAATAAATGGAAGCACTCATTGAAATCATGCTTGCAACTCACACAAGAGCTCTGCATCTTCCAATCCTCTACAGCTAGGATGGGAAAGAACTTGTTGGGTTCAACAAATTAGTGACCATCACCAAAAACCTTCAAGCATTTCAGTTAACCTGGTGGGCAATCAGTCAGAAGGCAAAGGAGAAGACAGTCCTCTTACCAGTCTTCTCTCTGCGGCGTTTGCTGTCTTAGACTTTAATCCTTGCTAACCTCTGACAGATGCACCAGCACTCTTCCCCCGGGTTGTGAGGTGGCTCACCTTGGTTCTTCTTCACACAATCTTCTTCACACATTAATCTGTGCTAAGGACAATTGCAGCACTTGAGCTGCAACAAGCAAGAAGTACTACGCTCACATGATGAAGTTTGTGGCAGGCAAAAGCTCATCAAAAAGGGGGCTCAATTATCTCTTTTTGCTTTTTTAACACCTATTGGATTTCTTCCTGTAATCTCAGGCAACAGTTCTCACTCATGGTGTGCCTGTGAATGAGAACACATTCAGAGTCTGGCACAAGCCCTTCTTGCAAGTGTTCTTCTGGTGCTGCTCTTTCTTCTCCCAGTTTTGAAAAGCTAATTGCGATTTGCAATACACAAAACACCTCAGCAGAGGATCTGCATTTCAAGGTGGCTCGCATTTTTTTAAATGCTGTTTCCTCACCACATCATAAAAATACTTTTGTTCCCACGTGGCTTATCATGACTTTGGGTATGTTAGGTGGTGGGATTGCTTCACACAGCAGTGAGTGTAGAGCAAGGTGACTACATATACTATAACTACACTGAACTGAGAAAACTTTTCCTCAAGGAAGGGATTATTCAGCTTAGTCATAGGCTCATTTATATCAGATTCTGTCATCACGGGGTCATGACCCAGCTGAGGTGACTTAATGTTCTATAGCTTTCAGAACCAAAGTCCAAGCAAAAGAAAAAAAAAATACCCCCTCAGTCACTTTCAGCTGGGTTGAAGACTTTTCCTCCTTCCTGGCAACAAAACCATCAGCAGCAGCATTATGTAACTCCAGTTGTGGGCCCCAGGAGTCACCGTTTCTAAAGCTCTGTACCTCGCACTTTCACACTACTCCCCAATGTCTGTTCCCAAAACTGGTACCTACAAGTCCAGCCCAAGGCTTTCAGGCCCTCTTACAAGGGCCTCACTTCATTAAAGGCCTCGCTATCAGACCTTCAGTCTTAATTCCTGTGGATGTCCTGTATCTCCTAGCCAGAGACATTCCCTTCTCACGAGAGTTTGTCTGCTCCCTTCACCTAGGGTGAATAAAGCAGAATTAAGGCTGAACTCCTGCTCCTCTGAGGGGTCCAGCTCACCACATGACAGGATGATCTGCGAAGGGGTGGTTTGGCCCATTGGCATCCAAGTGCTCATTCCACCCGAGCTTCTGGGACACTGGCTGTGGCTCAGCGGAGCAGATACACATGTCTAACTTTAAACATGAGAGCAGCCCCCAGGAATCAGAGTAGTGGCAGTGCCTACTCACCTACCTAAATGCTTAACTGCATCAGAGCTGATGTGACCTAGCTTTGGCTCCGGATTTAAATGCTGGAGGCTGAGCTTTTGCTCGCAGCTTTAAAGGAACATAGCAAGCCTCCTTTTTCAGATACTGAACTCCAGCAGGTTTAGCTAATGTCAGGGGAAATCATGAGTCCTTTGGAAATCTCTGAAATTTAGGCACATAATGTGTAAAGGAAGATTGTACAAACATTGCAGCCAAATAAGTAAATCTTGGCAATAAAACAGCTATTTACTGAGGAAACAGCATACAGAGAAGAGGAATTAACTGGGAAGTACTGTTTTGTAAAATTATTCGTCCAATTTCCATGTAAGCTATCAGCAAATCTTGGAAATTACCTTGGAGATTTCCAGCCATTGAAACACTGCTGCCAGCTCTCTATTTCCATGCCACAGAGATAAAAAAGATCCACTGAACAGTGCTCCCTTGCCTCCATGCTGCTTTTACACAACTTTTCCACTCTTTTCTACATGGTGACATTTTTAGACAATAAAAACTTCCACCTGGCATATGACACTGTTGCTCTCCCTCTCTCCATTTGTGAAGCACAGTAGGATCAGTGATTCACCATGGCTAACAAAGAATTAAGGGGCTGCAGACTGGCTCTAGGAAAAAATATCAGATGTACAAGTCCACTATTGTGAGAAATGAAGCCAACTCTACCAGCCCTGCACTGCCACTGCAGCACAGAGTTCTTGGTGCAGAGCGAGTCATGAAGGCTTGGAAAGAGACCCTAGGAGCTGCATTTCTACCAGTCCTCCTGAGATTCACTGGAGCAGGATCATAAACTTAGGTTGCTATTTATTTCCACATTAACTCCACTGAATAAGAGTGGGCCAGGTACAAATACTAAAACAAGAACAAACCTTGCCTTTAATCCAAAGCCTGAGACTTGACACAAGCATAAAAATGTAATATAGTAAATATATTTTTTTAAAGGTTCCATTTCCTTCAAATGCACTTATCTCTAGGGTTGCAGCTGCTAGCCAAAATCTCTCTATCTCCAGAGATAAATAGTGAGATTATGAGATCATATCCTCTGAAATGAATTCCCTGGTATTCAGTTTCTCCAGCTTCGATCCATGAATTCTGCACAAAATGTTTCAGGGAACACAGTGCATCTCAGCCAAAGATTACTTGTTAATAAACAAGATTATTTTATGAACATAGAAATTAGAGAAGGTCAATAAACAAACCCTAATTTAATAACATCTTTTGCATTGTTCCCCCAAGAGAACCAGTGCAGAAAGTGAATTGATGTTTCTATGAAAACTCCAGCTCCACATACTCTGCTGCTGTTAATCAGTGCTCTTAATTGCTCTGGGGCAAGACTATGCATCAGCAGAGGGTGAGGCCTCACCTGGACTGGGGGTCAAAGACAACTATGCTAAAATAAGCAATAGTAACATGATAAAAAACAGAAATAAGGTGCAGGAGAATGTGGCCCTCTCCCAGAAGTGCAGAATGCATCTTAGGCAGACAGGTTATGTGCTTTGAGAAATAGGTTGCAAATAAATCATCCACCAGTAAGTGAGTGAATGGTCATTTTTTTGGCTGAGCAATAAGCAGGAGAGCTTAACACTCTGCTAAAATGTTTTATCCCCTGCATGGCCATTTTCAGCCTATCCATGGCCCACCTTTTGAGGTATCACCGTATTAAAAATTTTCTTCCCTGAAGGTGCTTCCACACTGCAGCAGATGTCACTGACTTGGCACTGTTTGAAGGGTCTATTAAAAGTAATGTAATTAATTACTTGGGCTGTCATCACAGCACCGCTTTTGAGATATTTAAAATGGTTTATTATTGATAGCCTTATGCTGGAATGTGCTGAGCACCTTCACACTCACCCCTGGACACTGAGACAAGGGTCAGTGCAGGCTCCCCAGACACCGAACATCCTGCTCCATGTGGCACTCAGCACAGGGCCCAGTGCCACCGCTCCCAGGAGACCTGACCCAGCAGCGGGCACCGTGGCCAGCCCTGGGTGTTTGGAATACTGAATCCTGGATCAGTGGATGGTTTGGGAAAGCAATATTGCCTGCAGCTGGGCAGGACCCACAGGGGAGGGGAGGAGCGGGACAAGAAGGGAGCAGCAGGGATGAGCTGCTCCACGCTGACCACGAGCCCAGTCCCCTCTGCCTCGCTCAAGGGACCCATGGCACATAACCTGTGGTGCTAACAAAAAAGAGAGAGGAGTCAGGATGAAGGGGGAAAACTGAGCCTTGGAAAAGGGGACGGAAAGATGCTTTCTCTGAGTGTTTGAGTGTTTGTCTTTTTGCCTTCCAGTACCCAAATAATTAATTTAATACATAAATAATTCGCAATATATTAAGTCAATTTTCCTCAAGACTAGCCTGTTTTGCCCATGATGGTAACTGAAGGTGATCTCCCTGTCCTCATTTCAACACATAAGCTTTCTCATTCCTGATCTTCCTATTCTCTCTCCCCTTCCTGTTAAGGAGGACAGTGAGTGAGCAACTGGTGGGAGTTTGGCTGCCAGCCATGGCCATCCCACCACAGATACCAAACACCTCACATGGAGAAATACTGAATCATGTGCAGGGAACTGGGACCACAGCACTTATGGAAACCCCAATGAAAGGGATGGCTCCTGGTGCCCACTGCTCACCAGACTCAGACAGAGCTATGCCACCACCCTTGCTAAACTGTCTGGCTGCATCTAATTTCTTTGTGAGGGAGTGTCTCTTGGGTTCTGCTAAATTTCTGCCAACACATTTGACTTCCATCTTGGGACAGAAAATGTAGTATAGCAAAGCATCCTTGAAAAATTGCTGAGCTCTGCTGTGAGGCAGTTATGACAGCATCTATTGCCAATAAAATGAAAAGGAACCAATTCTGAGAGGTGGGAAAAAAAACTATAGGCATACAGAGGATAAGAGAAGTAAGAGTAATCTACTGCCTAGGTCTCTAAAGCACAAATCTTTGGTTAATTTCAGTTGCTGATATTGCTGCTGTTTGTTTCATTTTAGACATACCACCAGGAACCAAAAAAGAAGCATCATATGTAGGGTTAGAAGATGATTAGAAGACGATAGAAGATGATTTACACACAGCTTCCTCTCAAAATTGATTCAAAATGTCTCAGATATGAACCAGATCATGCAAACTAAGGTATCCCTAAACACTGTAAACAGAGTACAAATAAATACAAATTTGAAATATGAAAAGAGGGGGATGTCTCCAGGCATCTTTCTCAGCAACCTCCCTTGGTGATACGGAAGACAGTCATCAGCACACAAATGACAGTCATGTTCACTATTAGAGGGGAACTTTTCTCAAGTGCTACCAAGGGCCAAGAAATCTTACACGGGAAGTAATAAAAGTGTGGGTAAAGTAGAAAGAAACTAGAACACAAGTGGATTTAGGGCCTCACGTGAACTCTATTGAATAGAAAGGGTAGAAAGCCCTTGACTCAGTGATGCTTTGTATCTTTCTTGAGAGAGAAGCATTCAGACTAGCATTTTCTCTGTAGGAAACAAAGCTACAGATACTCGTCTAAGCCCAGAGACAAATCTGAAAAGCAACAATAATGAAAATGAACTGGAAGTGAAAGCAGGGAGCTTGCTAGGTATGACTGTGTCATGCAGTTTGGCAGCTATGCAAGCTAATATATTTTGGGCTGCAAACATATATACATGATGTGGTGCCGTGCCAAGTGATTCAGGCTGGCTCTAAAAGAGACAGTTGTGTAACCAAAACCTCTGTGGACAGGTTTGCTCAGCACCCCATTTGATCTCAGAGGAGCAGAATGTTTTACCTCAGTAAAACAGGCAGCATCAGAGCAACACTAGAGCTGGCCAAACCCAGACTGACTAATTTTCAGCTACAATGCAGGTCCTCCATCCAAGAAAGTTTTCCCATCAAAGAAAGAAAGGCTGTGGGAAAAGAAGCCGCAGCACCCAGGAATCATATATACAGACCATCATGGCTGGTTGCACTTACTTGAAGAGGTGAAGTGTTCCTTGTAGCTGCTACAAGATCTGCTAGATGCTGTCTGCTGGCCACAGTGGTCTTCCCAATAAGGCAAACTCTCTCCTTTGGAATAGGAGAAGGCTGTACTTGATCCCTAAGTAGAGACTGTGGATGAGCAGGCTAAATTTTCCTGTTTGAGCTCTGAATTTACATGAGAAGTTTACCATTTGAGTATCATCCTATTCTGCACTGATTTTTTCTCCCCTGCTTTCTGCAAATTGAAAGAAATGGATTAACTAGAATTCAGTTGACCCTCTGTTGTTTAAAACTGAGTCTTACTTGTTATGCTTATACAAAGTGGTACAGAACTAAGCAGACATCTAACCTAGACAGGCAGGCTTTTATGTTATGTAAAGCATAAGCAGATTTCAAAGCAAAGCTACTATTAACCTCTGCCTAATTTTTTCTAAAAGGATTTTTTTAAAGAATTTGAAAGCAGGGCAAAGCATAAACTGTATTTCAGAATAAGGCCTGTTAAGCAAATGCCATTGAGATAATACATGACTCAAGCATACTGCAATGCTTCCCTTCATTTCTCTTCCAGTTTACAGAACCAAAATCACAGAATGGCCAAGCTTGGAAGGGACCACAGTGGTTCAACATCCATGCTCAAGCACGGTCATCCTAGAGCACATTGCAAGAACTCTTGAATATCTCCAAAGAGTGAGACTCCAGGACCTCTCTGGGCAATCTGTTCCAGTGCTCTGTTGCCCACACAGTGAAGAAGTTCTTTCTCATGTTCAGGTGAAACACTGTGTTCCAGTTTGTGCCCATTGCCTCCTGTGCTATTGCTCAGCACCACCAAGCAGAGCCTGGAAACATCCTCTTGGCACCCCCCTTCAGACACTGATAGGCACTGATAAGGTGCTCTCTGAGTTGTGTCTTCTCCAGGCTGACCAGGCCCAGCTCCCTCAGCCTTTCCTGGTAAGAGAGATATTCCAGTCCCTNCCCCAGGACACCACAGCCCTCCTTGGCCACAGGACACACTGCTGGCTCATGGGCACCTTGTTGTCCACCAGGACCCCCAGGTCATTCTCCGCAGAGCTGCTTTCCAGCAGGTCAGCCCCCAGCCTGTGCTGGTCCCTGGGGTTCTTCTTCCCCAGGTGCAGGACCCTGCACTTACCTTTGTTCAGTCTCAGACAGTTCCTCTGTGCCCATCTCTCCACGCTGTTGAGGTCCCTCTGAAGGGCTGCACAGCTCTCTGGGGTATCAGCCACTCCATTTGAGGTTGAATCTCTTACCATTGGGTGGCCCCTCCTGCTGTGTGTGCTGCACACCTTGATCCTCAGCACATCTATGTATTCATGTAAGAGTAACAACCATAACTACTCTGAGATAGCAGAGGGTGCTACTCCAGGGAAGATTAGCTCGTGGTGTAGGTCTTAAGAATTTACTACTTATTTGGGAAACATCAGTTGAATATAAAGAAGCAATTGTATTGCTACTTTCTTCTCTCTTAATCATGTGCTAGAAGCTTCTTATTAAGGATATTCAAGGGACCTGTGTGACAAATTACTGCCTCAATACTTTTCCTTATGGGCACTGCCACAATTTTGCCGTCACAAATCCAGCCAGTAACATTTCAGCATTCTGCCAGTAGACCAGAGAATGAACTAGGACACACAGTTTACTTCACAGCAGTTCAGTCCCCAAAGAGTGACAGTGCCCAAATTCTTCTCAATTCATTCCCACTAGGAAGAACCAGGTAACCACTCCTGCTTTTCCTTTTTCATCACTTACCACTTTGAAGAGGGCTGACTATGGATGTCAGACACTGAAAACCAGACCTATCAGGTAATGCAGCACTTCTCTCCTTTTATAGAAACAGGATTATTTCCTCTAGGCTACTGTATTCTAAGCATATAGAATGAAGCCAATTATCTTGGTCCTCAATAGTTGGATTTTCTAACTAGCTTTTCCCTGTGTTTGGTTCAATCCTGTCTTTTTTGAAACCTCTTTGAATCTTTTTTCCAATGTCTGTATCAGTAACAGCTGATCAAAACACAAAACTTCCACCATGTGGGGAAGCCCAATGATGATGAAGTCATAAGACCCTGCACTACGAATTTTAACATTTCTGACACTCCTCTGGTTCAGATGCAGCTAGGGGTAGGCACATTCAAACAGCCATCTATTAAAGCCTAACCAAGGCTAAAATAGACAGGCTGTGCAGCTGCAATGTGAATATTTATTTCTCTGTTTTCGCTTAACTCCTGCAATCTAACTCCTCCACCCAGCTATGTAGAGTGCTGATCTCACATCTGCATAAGATACTGACCAACCTCAGGCAACACAAACTTCAAAACAGACTTTCCATCCTCTCTGGAAGATGTCAAAACATTCAAGTTTGCTTTATAATTAAAATACAAAAAATGGCAAAATAAAATACTGAAATTGCTTTTCAAAGTGCTATGTACCAACTTAGATTGCATGCAACATCTAAAATTATAACAGGAACAAGATGTTTTTGGCTTGTCAGATTTAAAAAAGGTTCAAAACCTTTCCTTTAAATTTTAAACAGAATGCATCTGTGTATGTGAAATACAATTTCCAACACCAAACCTGTTTGCTTGAAAATTTTCAGCTGTTTTGCTCTAATAATTTTGCTCCTGTTCCCTGAACAGCTGATTGTTTTCACTGTTTTCAGTTAATGAACAGCACATAATTAAACATAAACAAGATACCACTGCAGCATGACTTCATAGAAAAGGAGTTACCTCAGTGGTACCACGCAACATATGCAGGGCTCTGAATTAGATAAGAATAATGTGGTTTAGCTTTTCCCTGCAGAGTTTCAGTGATTCTGGTCTCCCCTAAAAAGACATGAACAGAACTAGAGCAAGTATTCCCACTAAAAATCACATTGACAAAGCGGAAAGGACTTAGTAAAACTGCACAGGTCTCTTTTACATCCTTTGCTGTTACTTCAGGTGTAAGTATTGAAATTTGGACTTATATGAGTTTTCAGTACATGTTTATCTGTCCACCTGATTATATTTTAGGGGAACAATCTTTAACTAAATACCTATGTTACAATCATCCCAACCATTGTGTGGTCAATTTTGAGTGCCTTTTCTTTTAATATAGTTTTTAAAAGCAATCTTTCTAGCTAGGCATAGTGAAAACAGTTTCTAAAAGGAACTTTTCAGGTATATTTAGCTTTGAAAGCACAGGTAGTCCAGAGAGATGTGTATTCTCCACCCAGTACCTAGTGGGTATTTCCTGTATCAGAGCACCCTGGGCACAGCTCTCAGAGAAGCAGGCAAGCATTCAAGAATTCCGTGATCCCCTGCAGCACTACAGCATGGCACAGAGGGGTCCTGTGAACACAGAGCTGCAGTAAGGCAGTGTTAGAGTTAATGTGAAAGCTGCAGACATCACCAAAGCAATATACTTTACTAAATCATTGCCCCGTCTCCCCCTCCTGCTGCTTATCCTACAAGACAGTTCTCTGCCCAAAATGGGACTTCACCAGGCATGGACTTAATCTGAGTAATAGGGAAAGAAAAGCACCAGAACAAGATATAAAGCATCTTTGGGAGTTGCAGCTCACCTCTCTGATTCCTTGTGTTTTCCATCCTTGAATAGCTCTGAACAACCATGCAGTGAGCAGCCTTTGTCCTTTACAGATGGGACTGGTCTGGCCTCAGAAGCAACTCACTTTGTGAATACCTCTGCTACCTGAGTCCTGATTTCAACCTATCCTTTACAAGAGTACAGGCAAACAAAGGAAGAAAAAAAAAGACAAAATAGAAACCAGACTATCTAGTATAGTCTCAATTTAAAAAAAAACATGAGTGACTGCAAAAGCTAGGTACTTCTACAGCCAGCCACATTCCTAGTATCCCTGTGCACAGTCTGTGTAATTTGTAGTATGTTTTATCTATCCTTCAGCAAGTCCATCTGTACATATGCTATAGTTACCACAGGACAGTTAAAAATACATCCTAGGTGTAGCAATACATAAGGCAGATCCCCACCAGTAAAGTAGGAAATGAGTAATTCCCCACTCTCCTGAACAATTCTTCACAATGACAACTCCCTCCTTCCCACACACCTACACTCTCACACGCCTGGAGAAGCCGGGGGCGGGGGAAAGCTGAGCTTTGCAATGTTGTCTGGAAGCTCATCAGATCCGGGCTACTTCCAATTAAAGGAGGGAACAAGTTCAAAGCCTCTGCTGATCTCTGCTCAGAACGGGCATTATGCTCAGAGACAACTGCGCCTGCTGCTGAGACACAAGTCTGCTGAGCCAGAGAAGAATGTGTACGAGCATGTCCCCCTTCAGGAAATAAAAACAGGATAGCAGGGAAATCCCAAACCTGCTCAGGTGGCTTACAGTACTGGAACACTAACTTGAATTAACAGGAGAAAATGGCAACCAAATCCAAGTGAACTACAGTGGCTTCCGAGCACTGGCAGAAGATGCTGAGGGGGAGCGAAGACCAAAGCAAGGAGATGCGCAGAGGGAAGGTAATCCTGGCACTGTTGACATCATCCTGCTGTGTGGATCTGAAAGGTTCCAAGCTGGAGGCTACTTTGCAGCATTGGCTTTTTCCCCCTCCCTTAAATGCATGCACTTTTAAAGCCTCTGGTTTTCAAATCCTAGGTATTGTACTGGGAAATTAAGAAACAGCCTTCCAGAACAGTAAGATATTTCAGCAACTATCAGGAAGACATGCTTGATGATAAGCTGTATAATTTGTCACATCATTTCCCTTCTACCAACTGTTAAAGGATTCTGAATTGAGATAAAAATTGCCCAATTGCTGCCATCAGCTTGGGCCTGGATTTTTTGCAGCATCCATCAAATCTTGAGAGTCAGTTCACTGACTAGAAATGGAGCTACAAACACACACCTTGTATTTGCCATGACAAATATAGTGACAACAGTTGTGGCAGGTCCTATCTCTAAGCTTTATCTGGTCCTTGACTATCATTAAAGAAGGGAAGAAGACTGGGGACAAACCAGATACTTGCATGCTTGTGATTCAAAACAACTTGAAGTAGAGGTAGGTTCCTACTGCCCTCTGCTGTAACATCCTTTCAGGACTTCTGAGAAGGAAGCAGCAAGCACGACCGCCTGACGTGCACACTGGGTGTTACATTCAGATTGTATTAAAACTGTGGGCAGTGGAACAAGACATTTAAAAACAACTGGCTTTAGTTTCTTGCTGCTGCTTTTAATTCTTGGAGTGGATATATACTTCCCAGATGTTGACCCAGGCTCTACTGGGTAAGTCTCCCTTACTGGTAAGTCTCCCTAGCAAAATGTTCCAGTGAAGCTGCCCGAAGCCTCTTTTGTACTGCACAATCACTGCAGCACAAGTTTTCCTAGCAGCAAAACGGGATGCTTCGACTGGACAACCCGAGTGGTTTATACGTATTTAAAAAAGAAAAAAAGAGTCTAATTCATCATCTTAATGTAAGACAGCAATATCACTTAGGTAACGAATAACGAAGAAAGCTGGTCACTATGCAATACTGACGTCTATTTGCAAGTTGATCCATATTTACAGAATTCGTTTCAGCTGTTTTTGCAGTAGTTCTTGCTGTTCCTTGAAAGTTTTGCAACTTATGGAGACTGCTACAGAGCTACAAGCTTATACAGCAAAACTTGAACAATTCATTTTTGTCTGTGTTCTTTCCCTTTACTATTCAAACACCAACAACACTAAATTTACTGAAGCTGGCTGCAATATATCATGTTTCTTCTCTTGACTCTACTGTTCATGCAAACAAAATCACTTCCTATAGAAAACAAGATATATTTAGGGGCAGTAAACAAGACTATTTAGTGTGACACCACAGCCCTTCCCCCTCCCAAAATAAAACAGACATCACAATGATGGGAGGAAGCACTACTGTAACATGACAATTTTAGCCTGGCAATGTGCACGTGTGAAAGATTGCATATGTAACACATATTGTCAGATACAGAGAGGAAAAACGTAAATACAAGCAGAGGCTGAGATTCTCAATGCCATTTGGGTATACACGTACTTCCTGTTAGAAGGAATAGGAACTGGACATTCAAGTCACTCTAGTGGACTTGAAAGCCTCTCCTGAACAGTTGGAACACCAGTGAACAGTTTGTGACACCAACATTTACTCTTCTTGTAACTTCATTCCTAAAGTCTTTTCAGTAACTCTGCAAGCAGTTGTATTTAAGGTAGAGTAGAATTCTATGTCAAGGCTGCAACACATGGACACTGCATGGGCAAGGTACTGACCCATAGATAAATCCACACCTGCACATATCTACACCCTCATACAAGGCTAACAAGATTCCTTGCCTTTCTAATACCCTCTCTGAACTTTGGATCAAGTTTCCTGTATGAGCTGCTATCCCTTCAAAGAAAGGAGGACATAATTACAGCTCTCAAATGGCTTGAGGCATTCAATTTCTTATTTTTTTTTTTTTAAGGTCTGCATTCAACTTACATGAAAAGGACAAACAGTAACCTAATGAGGCATTTGAGTTATGGGAAATCCTGAGAAAAAAAACTCTGCAGAACAGAGCCTGCAGGCAACGGCACAAATGCTAGTGAGATTTATGATTCTGTGAGGTTTTCAGAATAATATCAAATGACTGGAGTAAGTATGTTCAAGGAATGGGCTGGATCTTTTTTAAGATCTGATTCTGATCTTAAACTGTGTTTGTCTGTAGTTTAGAGATATGCAGGTGGATGCATACCCCACTGTTAACCCTTTAGATTTCAACTGAGCCTTCTTCAGGGCTTTTTTTTGCCTTCTTAACAAACAGTCCTACTTCAACAATTTTTCTGAGTGGGATTAAAAATGCAATTTTCCCACATTAAAAAAAAACCAGCAAATAAGAACAGGCTCTGAAAATTGAACTAGAGATTTGGAAGAGAGTTTCTGTGGAGTCTATGATGTGTCTTCAGGGAAAGAGTGCCCTGACATGGGCGATTCCCCCTCTCTTTAAGGAGGATTTGTAACCTTGGCCTCAGGAACTGGAGCTGGTGCCTGGATGGGCTGCCCCCAGATGCCTGAGCTCTGGCATATTCTAGGACCATCTCTGCCCATCTTTTTCCTTTCTATCACAATATGTGAAAACATGGGAAATTATGTCAAAAGTCAGCATTAGAAAAAATGGAAAGATTGGTCAGTCAGACAGATAATGGTCAGAAAGCATAGGGATGACCCTTGCCCATGTAAATTTATTTAGGCCACTGTAAAACATCTTACCTTCAATTGCAGCATGAGAGAAATGATGCCAGACTATCTCTGTTTAAAGGCTGGTTGTCTCTGATGCAATGGTTTTAGGTCTGTTCGGACCTCAGAGAGCCCAGCCCTGCTGGGCACAGTAGCTAAAGTGAACAGTGATGTGATTAATTCCAGGGGCTCTCTGCTAGCTGCTGGGGCTGTATGTGTGTGTGTGTGTCAGCACTGCAAGAAGCTCATGGGAGAGCTGCAGTATCCTACTGCTTCCTGGAAGTGCTCAAGGCCAGGCTGGATGAGGCTTGGGGCAACCAGGTCCAGTGGGAGGTGTCCCTGCCCATGGCAGGGGGTTGGAATGTGATGGTCTTTAAGGTCCCTTCCAACCCAAACCGTGCTGTGATTCTGTGTATAATGTATAGACTGTCTGGGAAAGGACTGGGGACACTTGTCTATGGGACACAGACATCACAAGCTTTGGAGAACATCTGATTCCTATCTGATGTTGATTCTTAACTAGCAGTACACAAGATGGAAGAGCCTGCTGTTCCTCTGTCACAGTACATATGTGAAATTAAAAGCAATTGCAAAATTTAGGGGATGAAATAGCAGGCCAAAAGCCACATTCTACTTTGAAGTACAACCATGCAATTTTGCTGAGGTCAAAAAACACAAAAAACAAAAAAAATCAGGTTTTTATTTTTAATAAGAAGAAATGGCTAGAATGAGTGACAAAATACTGCTTAACTAAACCCCAATGGACAAAGAAGTTTCTCAAGAAAGGATCATACATGTAGAGGTTCTAATTACTGACTGCAGAAAGTATGCATGAACAGGATGAAGATGTGAAACAGTTAAGGAAGGATTAGAGCTGGCATTAATATACTTTGCTGCCATGTCAAAGAGCTCCTATTTATGATCCTGATCTGGATAAGTGATTGAATACTTCCATGAAGTTCAGTACACAAATAGTCCTAATGACTGAAAGGGAACTGCCTCTGTGTTTAATTAAATACACACTTAGGTTCTCCACTAAATCAGTGTTTAAAAGGACCAAGGACTGCTAATCCATATAAAAGCTTCCTTCTAGGTTATATACTTGAAGAATGTGATTGAATAAATTGATCTGAAAGGCTAGAGTACAACTACTGTTCTAAACTACTTTTCCACAGGGCAAAACTACTAAAAGATAAAGCAAAACCAGCAGAACCCTAACATGAGCAAACCCTATTGGCTTTAAAAGCAGTACTGAAATAACAGGGCGGTAGTACGACAAGAAATGTCAGAATGTTTTTGGTTTCACTTTCATCTCCAATTAATTCTCACATTTGCACAAAGCCTTCTCTTTTGTAACATTTATTTTATCACTAGAAAAGAATACAGACTCAGCAAATCTTAAATTATATACTCTTTCAAATCTTATATAATCTACTACTCCTCTTGGCATACAAATTATTCCACAGAGGTTGATTACCCAAGTGAAAGGCAAGGCCTGTCCTCTTGCTCCCACAAGTTAATCTGATTAAACAAATCCATCTGAACAACTGATAGGTAGTACTGCCTGCAGACTCTGCAAAATTGAAGTCCATATGGCTACAATACTTCTTCACCAGCAAAGTCCCAGAACCCTTGATGAACAAAAGGCAGATGAAGCAGACCTGCTCTCTGCTGAAAACATCAGGAGAGAGGAAGCAGTATCACCTTATTTCATCATTAGTATAATAAAGTGTCCCCCTGGGACAGGTCAGCAACATGAAGGCAATGAGGTTTATTGTGAGTTTTCTTTCCTCCTCCTTAGGGAACAGTCTCACGAGGGAGTAGCCAGTTGACTGCTTGAGTGAGAATTCAATTTCTTCAGGCTGTATTGGGGTGAGGCCCCATGGCATCATCTTCCTCTTCCTCATATAACCTTACACAAGTTCCAGCATCTCACAGAGTCCCTGGAGATGTAAGCAGTTTATCTCAAACACTTTCCTGAGGGGTAAAGAGACAGAGACTGTTCTTGCCCTGTCACCAGAGGGTTACAGAATACAATACAGACAATCTCCAAATGCAGTTCTTACTTCCACTAGCTCAGCTCTATTGCATTTACCTGTCCAAAGCCATTTTCCCTTCAAAGGATACCCTTTCCTTTCAGGAGACAGCTGGCAGCTCTCTCTTCCTTAGTATCACAGTCTTGAGATAAACCTAAATGAAACTTCAAGTTGCTGAGGCTTCCAGGTCACCTTTCTTCCATAAATATAAGGATTAGGCTTTGGAGCAGTGTTCCTGGAATTCAAATTGTACGGTCATTAGATACTGAACAGGATGACTACAATGAGAGGAGCTATGGGAAAGGGCTTCACTGAGGTTTCAACAGTCACATTATGCAGCTTCCTTCAGGATGCATTTATCAGTCTTGCAGGACTATCAGACATGTCTGTAGCAGTAAACTAGAGAGGGCCTGAGATTTGGGCCAAGCACTATCACACAGCTGCTGTATTCTTTAATTTTTAGCATAAACCTTGACACACTTTCGCCCATGCCAAAATGACATTTACAAACAACATCCACATGTACCATTTCCACACTGCAGAAGAAAGATCTGGCAATGCATAAGAACTTATTGTAAGAGTGAGAGGGAAGATTTCTGTTATCTGGACTTGCTACATCTCACTATAGACATTCTTTGGTGAATACTTGATAAAATACCTAAGACAACAGAAAGGGACGGAGGTGAGTGCTTGATCTGAAAAGCATGTACCTTATGTACAGGTATGTATTACAGGAACCAACTAGTAAGGTTAGGTTATTATTTCACGGTTATGTAAAATCATAGAATCATTTCCATTGGAAATGACCTCTAAGATCATCAAATCCAACCCTTAAGTAGTGCCCGTTCTTCTCTGGGTGTGCCTCCTCACCAAAATCAGTGGGAAGTAAACACGTGCAAGAGGACACTGACCTTCTCACCAGCAAGGTTACGCCTGCCCTACTCCCGTTCTGCATCACTGGAAACAGAGAAAGGAGATCACAGCAAGACATAGCTGCAGCCTGGGGTATACAACAGTACCTGTGGCAGAGAAGCAGCTCAGAAAGGAAGATGCTGTTGCCAGGGCAACAAAAGAGTGCAGAGGTTCTGGGCATCCTCTGCTGGACTCCCACAGAGAGTTAGGTTTTGCTCTGGCAGAGCCAGGAGGACAGGAGGCACTACCACCATGTGCCCTCCCAGAGGGTAGAACTCTTCCTCTGGGACACAGGGCTCAGCTGGCACAGGCAGTGTAACATCTCATCAGCTGAAGCCAGACAGAGCCTGTTTCTGTTTAGCAGAAGTTCCAGCTGCTTTCAGAAATCCCAGTGATAAAGTACAAGCCAAAAGAAAGAAATCCAGATCCTATCTTTCAGTTTAGTTCCAAATTAGCAACTGTAGCCTTTAAATTGTTGCTTTTTTGCCATCACCCATGAGAAAATCAGTTGCTTGTCATGCTTCAATTAATACATGACCTGACAGGTTTTTTGTTGGGATCCAACAAAAGACAGTCTGCAGATAATAATCATCAGACAAGCTTCAAGTGAGACTTTTATGTTCAATAAAAGGCTGATTCCATGCAGTAGTAGATAAACCTTGATCCCAAATAGATGGCTTTTGTACAGTGTGAGACAAAACCTTTGCCTTCCAGGTTTTTTTTTTTGGATACTACTTGCTAATAATCCATGTGGGATTCTGGCCAGAAAAGCTGACTCACTAGGGCTGGCCTGCCTCAAAGTACAGCCATCACAGCACCGAAAGCTTCACACTGGGAATGGCTGACATTGAAAAAGAGCATTTTTCAGTGCCCAGGGCACTTTGTGCAGCATTCATTTCTGTTTAGCTACTTTTCCAAGGCTTTCCATGTCCCTTCAACAATACACTTGCTGTGCAGTAAGGATCAAGAAGAGTTAACAAATTATCTTTACTGCCATTCCTTTTCATGGAAGTGAGACTAAGTCCTCATAACTGCAGAACTGCTGTGGCAGGGGCTTCTGAAATGAGCTGGACATGTATGTTCCATCTGTTTAAAGAGTAGTTACAGGGATCAACATAAGCGCCTTGCTTTTTATGGAACAACATTTGCTCTTATTAGTGAAATAGTATTTCAAGAAAGTCAATAACTACAGAAATACATTGGTTGTGGATACAGCTATATTCTGTGACTCTGAGTTTTACAAATTTGAAATCAATGAACATTTAATATGCCTGGCAAATTACAAGGTTTTCTCCAAAATATCTGCTATAACAACAGTTTGAATTAAAGTAGCATGTGACACACGGCAAACTCCTTCTAATGCAAGACAATCACTTGCTTTAAAAAGATTAATACACTGGTGCTTCATCAACAAATGGTTAAACCTCTCTACCTATCATACATGGGATATTGACACAGGGGACATTCAGGAACATGCCCGTATGGCCATGAGACAACAACACATGGTACATGACTGCAGTTAATGTTCCAATCTGTGGCACTTTGGAGTTCTTAAAAAAAAGACAGTCTCACATTACCTCACATCATAAATAGAGTGTGAACTGTTACAATAAAAGCATGAGGGGGCAGCATCTTCCAGACTTCAACTCTTTGGAAGAGCAAGCCAAGGAGGTTTATAAATATGGTAGGTCCAGGGTACATAGACTGAACTCCAGGTGTTCAGGCTTGTGGTTCAATCCTCCAATCTCCCTGCAGCATTTCCACAGTCCTTATGAACATCATGCCAGGAGGAAGAAAAGTATCTGATATACAGATGACCTGCCACTGAAAACAGTTAGGGTTTTTTTCTGTTTCAAGACATTCTTACACAAATGACTATTGCTGAAGGACACCGAATTCTTGTGAAATACTAATTGTAAGAGGTCACCATTTTGCCACATAAAGTCTTGCTTTGTTTAAAAAGGTGAAAGAAGCATGATATAAATTCTATCACTATCTTTGTTATAGATTACAGAACTCAACTGAAAAAATCTTCTAGGTAGTAAAAGAAACATCTAGCTGCTATTTTCCTAAATAACTGCAGTCTACATTTAAGTGAGTACAGGCCTATCTCTACCTTTGAATGAAAGGGCGCTTTGTCTACTCTTTTGGCCAGCAGCATCACACATTTCAAAGATGTATTTGTTTCTCGGGGTTGTTCACACTGAGTTGTACTGTTTATAAAACAGTATTACCAACCATCACCACCTCCAGCTGAATAGCCATAAAATAGGTAGCCTGGATACCAGGAAAACACTTGCTAGAGCAGCATAGAACATGCTAACATACCAGAGTATGTTAACCTTTACTGCAATTAAACTGCTTCTTTTACCTTTGCTTTTAATGAGCTTGGGTGTCTAGTGGGATTCAGGTTGGCCAAGAAGTCAGAGGATACTTGATAATGTATACATATACAGACAAACAGCTACCTGTAAGAAAAGATGTCAATAGAAGCCACAAACTAACAAACATAAAGCAGAAGCAACAAGAATAAAGGCAGATTTTCAGACTGAAAAAGGTGGATACATAAAGACCACCATAAGTGGGTATGAAACTATACAACTAGCTTATTTCCCACCAGGCCTACAATGTTTAGTACTCCCCAAATGAAAATACTAAAGCTGGATGAAGTCATATGTGGATAATTTTCTTTGAAAATAAAAAAGGCAGTCATACTGAAAAAAGGTAAACATCAACTGCAGCACTCCACTTGCTTTTCCTATGGGAAAAATGGATAAAATAATTTGATTTTCAAATAGTATTTCAGAGAGGAATTTTGAGTAGTTTCCAGTAAAAGTTAGCAGCAGGCTCAGATGCCTATTTCAAAGCAGCAGGTGTGTCATTCCAATGCTCTCCCCTTGTTTCACTTGCTCTTGTTTCTCTTCTAAGTTATACATAACAGTGTGTACCATCTCCTACATGGACAGATGTACAATGACTTCTAATATCACAAACTAATGTTATGTAAATTTAAATATACACGCTGAGTTTTTAAGAAATGGGACATATGCAAAAGAAATGCACAACTGAGTTTTAGAGAATTACAGACACGAAGTTTGTGGACAGGAACAGCAAGAAGCATCTTGTGAAGTTGCAGAAGTCCAACTCCTACCTCATGTACAATATATTGACATGGGATCTTCCACATGCACTAACAAATGGTTCCAATGGGAAGAATGCAGACAGATGCCTTTGTCCCCAGTTTTTGTAGAAATCATCTCACAAAGCCACATGCAAGACCACTGAAGAACATCCAACCATCAGCCCAGCATAGCACAGGTCATCCTGTGGGATGTGCTAGTAATAAAGCTGAGCAAGGATCATGATTCTTTTTCTTGTCTCACAGTGCTTCTTCCTCTGTTGAACTGATCCTAAGAATTGCAGGCATCAGTTCCACATACAAAAAGATGAGGTTGGTATCTAGCAGCAATCAGCATAGGGAGATGAGCAGCCAACAATGTAAGGCAATTTAAACACTGCACATCAACACCACAGCAGGTCAGTGCTACTGTCAATATGACAACACTGTTGTGATGGAGGAACTGCAGTGTTTGCTTCAGCTACTGCTTAGAAGTGTTATTTACAGGACAGCAAAAACACAACAACAAAGCAGTGTCTGATATGGGTGAAGATTATTTTTCTTTCTTTGGATAACTTAAAATGAAGAAATAAAAAAGAAATCGGATCAAAGAAAGGCTGAGGAAGAACCAAAGTTTTGGCCTTGTTCCAAGCAAAAAACCAGAACCCTTTATTAGGAAATAGTGGCCAGCACTGCCAGTACCATACACAGGACACTATTACTGTCTTAAATAGGAGTCTAACGCTGGCTGCAGGCTTGAGTCAAGAACTCTCATCTTCACCCTAATCCTCACTATCACTATTGTCAAAAACTCCTTCGATATTTTTGATTTCTGCCATTGGACTTATCTACCTTCAAAGGTTGTGAGGCAGATTTATTGCTCAGATACTTGTGGATTAGAGCCTACGCTAACATAAAAGCAGGATAGGAATGAATTATGTTTCCAGCATAGAGAAACTTATTTTCTTAAGCATTAACATTATGAATTTCAGCCCCTCTGAAAAAGTCTTCTGCAGTTTGAAGACGAGAACATCAAAACTAGTGACTGAAGAGATTACCATAACAAAGCTGTAACAAACCTACATGCACAAACTGGCACACAAATACAGTTCGAGTAATTGGGTACAAAAATCACCACATCCAAACCCCCTAAAAACAGCTGACCATAAATGCCTGCACATAATTAGTTACTGATAAGTTACATAAAAAAGCTGCTCTTCACCTATCTAAGCCCACTTGTGCAGACGTGGGTGACTAAACAAGCCCTGGTCTCCCCTAAGTGAGGTTCAAATGCTTATTTGCTGTGCACTGATGCCACCGCCTGGCCATTTTCATAACTCAAATTCCTGCATCTACTACTGAATTTTACTTAGGTTTTCTTTTTTAAGGTAGCAAAAGCAGTTCATCTGAGAGCAAGAATACTTAGCCCATTAAAATTTCTTTATTGTCACCTACAAAAAGAATGCACAGCATTGTATGGGAATAAATTGAAGCCTGACAAGTATATGACAGTCAAGCTCTTGCATGATTACCAGAGGTGCCCAACAAGGCATGCTCAATCCCACCTCCACATGCTGGCCACAAGCTTCAGATCTTCACTTCCTCAGCTCTACACTAGAGAGCCCTGAGGGCAAAAGCTGTTTATTGTTCTCAACTACCACCTACTACTAGAAGAACTGAATGTATTTTATAGCCAAAACAAGTACATGCTATACTCATCCCACGCAGATGTTTGAGCCAATAGTTCACCAGAAGGATGAAGGCACTCAATTATTCTGAGCCCAGCCTTTATTGAAGCATCCTTTTTGGAGTTACCACACCCTTCTAGTTTCACACATGGCTCAGTCTGTACCTTAGAAAATCACAAGTCATCGAGTCAGGTAATTTGACGTGGCAACAAAAATGTGAGTGGTCATAACACCTGGGCTGAACTGAAACAGCTCAGCAAAGTCTAAATTGTATTCTGTGAGAAGTGACCCATAATCCTCATGTGGGTAAGCACAGACAGAGCTCTCAGGGAGCCAGTGGGGCCCAGAACTTCAGGGATAGAGAAAGAGAGAGGTATGAGTGGATTAATACAAACTTCTCTTAGGGATTGAACACGGTCCTCTGGGGACTAACAGCCCAAACAATGTAGCTTAACATAAGGGGCAAATATACACCCCAGTGTTGAGGAAGGTTGAAGGACCAGTAAGCAGTCTGTATAGGCTGTGCTTCCACACCACATGATCCCATGCTCACCCACCTGAGTAACCAGAGTATCTGATGGTGAGCACGTGAAAGTTTCTTGAAGGATCAGACTGACCTCTGCTTCCTGCAGCTGGCTCACGACTCGCTATCAAAACACAGGATGTGAGAACTCTGGAGGGAAATCAAATGCCTCCTGAAGATATTGGTGTTCCCACTGCCTTCCCAGAGTCTCCTGCTTCTGAGCTGTAGTAAGTCTGGCACACAAGCTGTCCAAGAACTGCTGTCAGGCCTGCTCCAAGTTCTGTGAGCATGGCTGTCTACAAGCTCTTCCTTCTCTATTCCTTTCTCGCTTTTACCTCAGACTCCATCTATGAACAGCACATCTTCCAGCATGGCCTCCCCTTAGAACCCAACACTTGAAATTTTTCTAATACTAGCTTGTCTACCTCCCACTGGACTGATACATATTTGGAAAATTATGTCAGCAAGCAGGACAACACATCCTTTTTCTCCTGCCACCCCAGGGGCACTTAGCCCACAACCAATCCATGACTGCAGCTGCCTTCTGAAACAGCAGGTCTGTACCTGACATCCAAGTCTCTAATCCTGAAGTGACCACACAGTGGTTCAAGGCATCTCCTCTAGAACAAACTTCATGCTGTTGCTCCCAGAGCCTGATTAAGAATGGCAGCCATGAAACCTTTCGGGCTTGTTGGAATGTGGAAGAGAAAAAACATTACTACAGTGTCAGCAGGTAAGTGCCTTTCATTCCAAGTAAACTGACACCTCAACCAGTATTTGTCACTGCTACTGTTCATAGGACTGTGTGCAGTGCCATCAGCTCAACCCCTACAGCACTTAGAGAGGGGAAGACACTGTATTGTCTCTGGAATATGAGGAAGGTTACACAGCTCCTTTATCCTTGTGCGCAGTTCATGTAATTCCTTGGACAGACCTCACGTGGCAGGAAATGACCACAATGAGGCAAAATTGTTTCATGGCAGATTTCTCCTACACCTCATAGCCATATGAAATTGCTTTTACAGGACTAAAGCAGTCCTCCTGTCCAGATTAGCAACTCACTGTCTCTCCACACATTCAGGCCCCATGTACTAGTTCCATCAAAAGCCTCGTGTGCCTGTCCTCCTACTCCACCCTATCTAGCTGGATAGGAAAAAAGTAAATTCACCTGGGCTGAATCTCAGTTGCACAGGAAGCTGAATGCTTCTAAGAGATCTCTTCAGTATTACTGTAGTAAAGACAAATGCTATGACACCTCAAAATGTTTGTTGCCCTGGTCTTCAAGAAGGCTTCTTCATCCTTTTTGAACTGTACCCCATACCCCAACTGCTGATTTTCAGGTAGTCAGGGACTACTGACGTGCACAGCCTCTTCCTACTGCTCCTAGGTTATCCAGCCACCAAAGACTGCATCCCTCTCATTACAGACTGAAAAATGAGTATCTCACTGCAGCCTAAGGTACCACCATACTGCAACACCTGGGAAGACAAAGAAACTTTGCCACCATTGTCCCTTCCTTCTTTTCTGCCCAATCAGAGCAACAGAAAACATGACAAAAAGAATAGAAAGGATATTGGGGGAAATGTTGTATAGATTGTGGGACAGCAAGAGTAAGAGACTTCAGTGGGACCCAGTGGTTTGGATCATTGACACCACGGGCATACACTAGGAACAAACTTCTGCTGCATGAAATTAACCCAAAAGATCCAATTTGCATACAAGAGCAGAAGCTCTGCAATCCAAACCAGTACATGAGGACAAGCAGGAGGATTCACTTCAACACCACAAAATTGCCTTGAACTAGTGCAGATACAGCTTTTCAAGAGCAACTCATTGTAGACAACCAGTGGAACCTGGCTAAACATCAAGTGGCTTCCTCAAATCAGGTCTAAACTGTGCAAATCTATTTTCGGCAGTACATGCCTGTAATACCAAGTCCATAAGTAGAATGAAGAACCATGTAACTATAAGAAACACAAATAATACAATATTTGGTTAGGTAAGTTGTTAAAATTTAATACCAACCCTATTCTGATAGCATCTCCCAATTAGAATGCCACATAAAAGGCAAACCCAATATTCTTTTCTTTTCTATAGTTTTGATTTATACCAGACCTAAACATACATCATACTCTTTCTTACATATTTTCCCCCAGTCCTTCTCCAATCACTAGAAAACAATACAGATAATGTATGATTTCACCATACTTGGTTAGACTTGAAAACAGAAGATTCCAGAGTGGGGAAGAAATTCAGAAAGCTTCACCTAAGACACAGCCTAACTTTTCTACACTTTTCATGGGAACTCTGATTCTCTCTACCCCTCACTACCCCTTTCAGAATCCTCAGATAATTTAAGAGATTTCACAAAGTCTGTCAGATTCATGGGAAATAAATCTGTACATCTAACTGGGGTAAGCCTAGTTTCAATGCAGCAAGATCTGAGTTGTTATGAAGTTGTGTACCATGCACATATTTCAGTACCGATCATGGAATAAGGTTTTCACAAGATACAAGAGCAGGATAAACATGGAATAAATGCCAGTTCTGCAGTTGCAGTAACAGCTTTCCATGCACTATCCTTCGACCACTAGATGGCATCTGCATGCCAGAGCAATTCTAACAAGAAAAAATGGTTACATCAATGGCATTGGGTATTTTTTTATTAAATAACTGTGTTAAATCCTTGTATAGTATAAATATAAACAAGTCAGACCAAGTTAAAAAGCATGTTTTCTTACTCTAAGTGGTAAAGGCAAGGCAAGAGCCTCTAAGCCTATCATGTCAGCTGTTTATTGTACCTTTAGGTAAGAGCCTTGAGTAGGAATGAATTAAATATATTTGTTCTCCAGTACTGCTTCAAGAAAAGGGCCTTAAGTTTTTTAGCTCATTCTCTTAACTCAGCCTCCTGGAAACCAGATGCAATTAAGGTGCAGCTATATCTATTAAAATGTAATTCTCCTAAAATGTTCCCTCTCACAGCATTCTCAGAAGTGTTACACATTCCATCTTTGTGGAAGTTGCAAATGGTCACCCAGGAACAGGAACCTGAAATGTAAATGGAAATGACTGAGATATACATGCCCAGTAATTTGACAAGACAGTGAGTGATTTACATGGGGAACTGTAGAAGTGCTGCTTGCATGCCAGAAGGAACAACGTGAAACACTTTTAACTATTTTCACATTACGTTTGTTGGGACTTCAAAACAATGGAGAAAAACTTACACTGGAATATATTCACTCGCCACAGTTGTCCTCTGCATTCATCAGTGTTGTACATTCCTCTGCTTCACATCATGAGCTGTACCAGTTTTATCCTCAAGGTACCATTTTTTTCTGGTTAAGCCTTTTCAATAATTAATTGGATCCATCCACAGCATTCTCTTTTGCACCCTGAAGATTCAAACCTTTATAGCAACAGGAGCATGGAGAACTCTACCAAGAAGAAAAATCAGTTGCTTAATTATTTTGCTTTCTGCAAATATAATTTACTATTTTTGAATATGAGCCATCTGTAAAAATAGACAAACCATAATCCTTACTTGCTTTACCTCCTCCATTAAACAGTAACTCAGGTGAAGTTAAAACACTAAAACTTAACATCTGGGCATGTTTAACCTATTTAAAGAGGATTTTTTTCAAGTGGTGCTCATTTCTACAGTTCAGCTTATGAGCTTTTTATCTTTCACATAAAGCTTACATCTTCACCCGAAGATACAAAATAGTTTTATTGTTATCACCGGCTTTCTGATATGGCTGCTTCTAAGACTGTCTGCAGCAGACTAAAAGGAAGTTTGGGCTGCAGATTCTGTTAGCAAAGGCAGTGGAATCCAGGAAAGGGGATATGCTAGGCCACATGCAGTGCATATACTCTGCTAAAGTTCCACCTGTTCTGACTGTTTCAGGCAGCAGTAAGTTCTTGGAAAAGATTATTGTAGTCATGTACTGTCAGAGGCTTGTGGCAAACACTTACTTGGAATTGTTCTTAAAGTCTCGTTTCTTGTGACACTGAGATGCAGAGATTAATGAGTTGAAACAGGATACTGGGAAAAAGAACTAAGTGTCCTTATTACCCATTACCATTATTACTTATTTTAACAGGGCACAAGAAGATACAAAACAAATAACCAAACAGCTTAGCTGGTTTCCCAACGAGGGATCTGCAGGAAAGATGCTCAGGCAATACCAGTTCCAAAAGTCCATAGAAGAGAATTTGGCAAACCCAAAACAAGTACCTAACCTTGTGTCTTATCTGCATAACTTATTTACTGCTCCAACACTGACTTACAGCCACATGGTTTTCCAGTGTTCAGCCCAACATGGCCTGAGGCTCCTCCAGCTTTGATGATCTGGTACATGCAGTGAGAACGTTTGGTTATAAGCCCATGAGTTACATGCAGCCACCTGCTTAGATGCTGTCCCCAAAACCTTGATAAACCTTTGGAACAAGGCAAGCAAAATCCACATATGATCCAGGTGAAAGAAAGTACAAAACTGCACTGAGAGAGAAATTGAAAGCTTCTATTGCTAATTAGCAGAAGCAAAAAAAATGACAGCAGGACAAAAACATCCAGGGCTTTGCCTAAATGGCCCAACCCTGCTATTGATTCATTGAGTTTCTTTTTATTGACAAGAACAGCTATGTCCATGAACTTTATTGCAAACTCTGACTTCTACCAAAAAAACCCTCCCTCTCCTTTAAAGAGTATTAGCCCACGTGAACTCAGACATTTGACTGTGCTGTTGTCATCTCTGCCCCAACATAAGAAGATGTTCTCTCGTCCTTGCTTTTTCCACGAGTTCATTTGAAGTCAAATATTCATATTTATCCTCATGTACATTCCAAAGCAGCTGGATACCAATCATGAATCAAGTTACAATTCAAACTAGTTCAAAAGCAATACAACATTGACAGTACCACTGTCTCTACTCTTTGCTAAGCTGCAATGTTACCTGGCAGGTTTGTATAAAGCATCTTCATCTCTAACCTGACAGCAAGGACAGTCCCAGAAACACCAGCCATGGACACAAAAATGAATAGTCTGCCAGGAAGAAGTTCAGTACCTAATTAAAGACTAGGCTTTTACACCTATTACCTACATAAACCTCTACAAAGCAGAATCCCTTTTCTGTTAACATTTGAGCTTTACATTAAAGGACAAGCACAGAATATTTGTGTCTGTCACCTACAAATTCTGAAGATTCCAGCTATCCAGAACAGTTACTCTCAGGTCACCTTCAGTTCAACTGTACTCGACAGCAATCATGTCTTTTATATTTCTATTACTACAGAGCAAATAAAATGTGTCTCCCAGCCCCAAACTAATCATATAGAGCTCCAGCAATTCAATCTGACAGTTTCCACTTAGACTTATCAAAAGATAAGCCACAGACAGAACGCTTCTTCATATAAAAGACACCTTTCTGCTCATCAACTCTGACTTTGGCAGAAATACAGCAAGGTGGATTTCTGTGATCAAACAAGCTTACAACAGGGATGTAGGTTACTGACAATAAAAGCAACTTCCTTCTGCAGATCTGAAGAATTTCCATCAGTTTCCCAGGCAATAAGTACACAGCAATGCACAGCACTGGGATGCTACAAACTGTGTCACACCTACCTATTGGCTTCCCTCTCAACAGAGAGTACAGCACAGAGATTGTCTTTGTAGCAGGATCCTGAAACTTGGTGACACCTGGCAGCAGGACACTTGCAGTTAATCACACTAAACCTGGAAGCAAAACGACCAACTCAGACTTCAGCGGCCACAAGCATTCCTGTGTGTCTAGATGCAGCAAACCAAACACAATCCACTAGTTTAAGACCCTTTACAGTGTTTTCAGTGAGTCTATTTCTACAGCAGTTTTTGGAAATACATCAGATCAGTACAAACAATGCTACCTAAAAAGAAATAGTGTTCAAGGTTTTAGAGCAGCACAACCGCAACTATATGAAACCTCTTCCTCCTTTAAAGCAGCAAACAATTACAAATGTTCCATGCATAGAAAACACTGAGCACTATAAAGCATACAAGAAAAGTGATGTAAAACAAGAATCTTGTATCAATCAACACAAAAGAGACCAAAACAGCACCCCTTGCATCATACTTGAAATTAGTGTTTGGGAATCGCAAAATGCCCATCAACCAGAAAGGAACAAGAGGCGGTGTGCCATGTGTACTCTACTATAAATAGGGAATGAATATTACTGTCAGATAAAGGTGTGAAGGGGAGAACATGCAAAAATGTATCTCAAATGGTATAGTGTTTTATATGCCTCTCAACAGCCCATTTGAGAACCCTCCCGTTTATTCCCAGCACACTGCACTGTGCTATTTAACAGCACGTAAGGCTTGTATAGACAAGCTGTTTATGTGAAAAAATAATTATTAGCCATTAGACCACTAGCAATTTCCATGGAAAAAAGTTAATTTTATCTGAGTAGAATTAGATTCAGGTTATCTTTTCTACCTTTCCCAGAATGGACAATATTAAAACCAGAGATCCATACTAACCCTGTAAATGTCAGCTGAAGTGGTGAGTTCTATTATGTATCAGACTTGCTTTTAGTATGGAATATCAGTCATATCTGCAGGAGTAAGATTATCATGTGTGTTTTCCACCATATAGGATGATGAGGGATATTAGCAGACATCCCAACTCTCCAGAAATCAAAATAGCATTCAAATAATTTCCAAATGACTGCTGCTATATAAAAATAGCAATTCTTCAGAATACCAGCACCAGATGTGGCTTACTAGTGCCATATAATAAACTAAAAATATCCTATTTCTTTAGGACACAGAAGAAGGCCCGAAGACTTTATTTTTCTTTTGACATAGCATCTGTAACACAAGCGAGCATGTTAGGTACTCACATAACATACAGCTTTACACCTGGACATTTTATGATACAGAAGACATTGTTCCAGAAACTAAAGAAAAAACTGAAAAGTGTTAATCCAGATTTTGGTAACACAGAGGCTGGCACTTCATAAAAATCCAGCATTTTCAAAACTTGCAAAAGTAAACCTCAAGTAAGCAATGACTTAGAGCAGGAAGTTACCATGTCAATGCTTACAGCTTAGATTCATTAATTACGTTATCACAAACTGCAGTTACTCTCACACAGCTCTCATCACTGACTTTCAAGAACAAGTGTCTTAGAAGAACATCAAAAGAAATCTACTTCGACATTTTATTCTAAGCATTGAAACTGGTGTTTGCTTCAAAGTGGGGTAAAATAAACCATTGTTCAAAACCACAGACCAACTCAGTATAAATCAGTAACAGATAGATATATTGTAAGATTTCTTTTTTAAAAAATAACCAACCCCACACGTTTTAAGTAACAGTCAGGTATGTTAAAATAACCAGTCAGACTTCATTCAAATGAATTAGACAACTTTTACTAAATGAAAAAACCTACATTTAAAATATGCATTTAAAACAAAATGGAATTAGAAAAGAGACTTAAATCCATTTTAAAGAACTTGCTCACTGTGTCAGAAATTAATATATCTCTTGCATTATATAATGTGCCAGTTCATAAAACGTAAGTTACTAGAATCCTCAATTTAACATTTTAAAAGACCATACTGAAGTCAAGAGTTTTACATCTACTGATGCACATTTAGAATGGTATAAATCTGCAGCCTTCCCCCAAAGAATCTTACAAATTTGACAGTATTCTGTAAAAACTTTTGTAGTTGTGTCCAATAAGTATTGCCTCCTAAAGCATGACAAATCTGTGCCTTTCATTTATCCTACTATACATTTTGTATCTTCTCTATATCTTGCCATTTGCCAATGTTAACTCTTTCAATAGAGGAGAGAACTGAAAAGAAATACTGCATAACTCTTGATCACATACAGAAATTATTGCTACTATAGTACACTACAAAGCAGAAGTCTATACAATAGTATATGAAATTTGATCATGAAAATCCAAATGACAGAATCTTTAGTGATGTAAGCCTTACTATAAAGTTGGACATTCCTGTAGCATTTTCAGCTCACCACCCATTATCTAACCTATTGTATGTTGATGAACATCCATTTAAACACACTCTCTTATGAAAAAGAATGTCAGCTTTCAAAGGCTTAGCAAATAAGGATCTTCATGTTCTGTGGAACTATGTAAGATGAATTTTGATGCAGGTAGGAAGTTACCTGAAAGCTAAGCATGCCAAAGGTGTTTCATGCTAATAAAAACTAAAACCAAGGTACCACTTAATCAAGTTACCCACTAATAGGCAATACCATTTTTGTCCTATCTAAGTTAAATGAAGTGCCACCGCACAGTGTAATGTCAATAATTTAAAATAGTGTAGTGCACAAATTCATTGTGTGGCAGTTTAAGTTAAAAGGTCAGGACAGGTTTTTCTGTCTTGATGTATGTTGGCTGTCAAGCTGTCCAATCTGGGCATTTGGGACTCAGTTTGCCTTTTAATCACTACTGTACTATGAACTTTGCATTATAGTGGGGCACATGGCATTATGATGAAAAAACAGGAGATTAGGGGGAGGAGAAGAGATCAATGGCTGTTCTAGAAAGCCCCTTCCTCATATCAATTTCAAAGAGCCAGGAAATAAGACTAGATACCATATTCGCATCATTCTAGCTACAAAATAACCAAAGTAAAAGCAATCAAGCAACAATAAGACCACATTACACAAATGGAACATCATGCTCTCATCTGGTTTAACTATTACACCAAGTTTTAACTGGGATGTTGGTCAACTTTAAAAACCGTGGTAAATGTGAACATGTAGTTGCAATAGTTTTTTCCTAATTTTTTTTCCTCTCTATGCTGGATATTAGAACTTGGAGCTATACTTGTTACAATACAGTGTCGCACATCTTTCTACTAGAAAAAATTAATAAAGATCCTTTACCCGTCTCTTTAAGTTAAACGTGTGACATCATAAAAGGGTGTCAAATGGCTGGATGGTTTTACAGTGCACACTTATTATATACTGTAATATGGAGTTTTGTCCTTGACAGATCTGATGGTGTTTTCTACATTATTTCCTTTCTTCACCTCTTCTTCGGTGGATTAGCTGTGCGAGGTGGAGTGACTGGACGCCCAGAATTCAGTCCACCATACTGGTACTTGGCTTTCTTTTCAGATGGTTTCAATATCTTAGAGAAAATAAAGAAGTTCCTTTGAGTCAGCAACAACTAAGAACATTTCAAATACTGTTAAGCCCAAATGAAACCTTGTTCAGCAGGAACAAGAGGGGTGAGGAGAGTGGGGGGCAGGAAATCACACCACAATCCTACAAATTTCTTAGTTCTACATGCAACAATAAATCTAACTCTAAATCCTTCTAGTTCTACCACTATGTTGAAGTGGGAAGGGCAAAGAAAAGGGGCTGAAAACACATCCAGGAAGGAACAGGGACTAAAATCTGATCAAAGCAGCCATACTAAAAGGGTCCCTATAATCCACTAGTTTGCATAATTGTGTACTCCAATCACCAGCTATGACCAAAAAAAATCACCCAATTAAATATTAAACTTTGAAAGGAGCATTTGTATAGAATGAATAACTTAATATGCAGTAGTTTGGAAAATGTCAAATCCCAGTTTTCTGGAGAACAGGTGGTTTGCAGCTCCAGTTGCTCACAAACACCAACCTTCTGTGCAGTCCTTGCTGTAGCCCAAGAATATTGCTCTACACTAACCACCAGCACATCAACGAGCACACTAACTCAGTCCATATAGCCCTACACTCATACTTGATGCACAAATATACCATACCTGGAAGGAACACATCAGAGTTTCATCCACACTCATCATGCCCCCTGCATTGTCAAACTCTCCACAATAATTTGGAGCTGAGAATAGGGTGACCAACTGCCGTTTAGCAAAGAATTCATATCCATCTTCAACCACCTGTCAACACCAGAGAAAACAATACAGCTTACGTAGGAAAAGTAATTTTGAAGAAAAAAAAGACTCTTGAGGCAAATTGGACTTTATATTAGACACATGCAGGAACTCATCAAAGCTATTTTATGTCTTGATTTTCAGACAGGAAAAGTTCACTCATTTTGTCTTACCTGACACTGAATGCCAGGCCAGGTAGCATACCCATGCCCATGTCTGACACTTCAAATGTTAAACACGCATCAGCTTGACTGTTCAGTATTTTCACAGCTGAAGTCCAATTATGCACAGCCAGTGTAAGGATTCCCAGCATTTTATGCTTTACACACAGAATGTGGATATTTGACCTAATTAGTTTGGAGCACACAAGATCTGGATATCACCTTCATTGCAACTTGTAGTAATTAAGTTTTGCTTACACTGGTGTTGATTGCACACACCTCAAGAGTAGGTGAATTTTAGAGCATCAAAATTATTTTTAAAGAGAGTGATTCGGCCATATTTGGCCTAAGAGCATAATTCACCTTTAAAATTGTGCAAGTAGTATCATGCATCAGCTAAGGATGTTCTCTCTTTCCCAAAATAAAAGCTTCATGTTACAGTGTAGTAAAACCAGTGCACCCAACTGCTTACTTTGGTGCAATTATCATGTGTAAGATGCCATACTTCTTTTATAAAGAACCAAATCAACTACATGAATATAGGAAATTGGCAGCAATCTTGATCAGCAGTTAAGAAATCCAGTCAGCATATGGAATGAGTACTAAATCTTCTCTAATGTTTTAGCAGTAAAATTACAAAGAGAAATATTTTAAGTGTTCTAATAGTGTACCCAACCCTAACAGTGACACAGCATAAGGAGCCTATTTTTGTTTCACAGCAGGAGAGAGCTTCTAAAATTGACTAAATAATGCATCTGAAATGTTATACAGGAAATTGAAACCTGATGTCTACCTAACTAGCACTCTTACCTAAAGTAATCTAATTAAAAAGTGTACTAAAGATTGACAATGCGGAAACAGCTTGACTGAGACGTGCAGAAAGAAAAACAATCTATGCCAAAGTACTCTAGATAGCTGAACCAAAATACAGGCAACAGCGAAAGTTTTTATGCATAGAACTGTAGAGACAGTCAAAATGCATTTAATATTTCAATGAAGCAATGCAGAGGTAGTTTAAGACAGAACCACCAGGGAACTGTCTACTGCTGAAACTGAAAGACTCAAACTTCAGTGTAAATCTAAAATTCAAGTCACTCTGCCACTTTAGAGACTGGAAACTTTACCTCTGATGTCCACATACATCAGTCTAACATTTAACAGACAGTACAAAAGGAAGAGATCAATGGAGAAATCCCCTGTTAGTATTTTACTCCACTGACATTAGACACACAGTTCAACATGAGCCAAGAGAAGGACACAGCCTTTATAGGCCCTTTATTAGAAAGATCTTTTTCTTTAGAAATAACACAGTGCAAATTAAGTTTCAAATATACACTATTGATAAAGAGCAGGAGAGGTTTTAAGAAGCAACAGCAGCAAAATTCATACCTGATGAGCTCGACAGATCAAATCCAGATCATGACGATTCAGAAATTTACTGACCACATCAGCACCAAAAGTGAAAGAGACCCCACGATCATTTTCACCCCAACCTTGCACATCTTTGTCTGGGTCAGACCACAGCAGGTCACAGAGCAAACCTTTGAAAGATAATACAAGTGAAGATGCCAGTCTTAAGAGATATTTTATGATGTAAAACAGTTCTACCATAATTACCAGAGCAACTCTCCTGAAGAAAATAAGATTTAACAACAAATGCAGCAATATTTAAACTGCAACTCAGACAAAGAGTACAGTCTGTGTAAATTCGGAGAGTTTCCCCTGTTCACCACTGAAAATGCCTTGAGATGATAAAAGTCAGAGGCAAATCGTTCTCTGAAATAATTTTTTTTTAAATATTCAGTTTGTTTACAGTGAGCATTTGAAGAGTTTAAAAACGCTAAAGTGCATGTGTATTAAAAGGCAACCATCAATTTCACAGCTCACCAAGAAAGCTTAGTTTGAAAGCTGGAATAAATTTAAAAGTCCTATGCAAGGCAAACCAAATGCAGCAAGTAAATTTGTACCAGAAGTTTCTGAACATGGAACAGCTTCGATTCTTACCTTTCCTACCATTCGTGAGGAACCTTAGGTGAATAAATCAAAATGCAGCACAGCAAAACGCTGACATATTGTTTCAGGTAGCACTGTCAATTTGCTTGGACCCCTGTTGACTTTTTCAAAAAGCCCCGTGACACCAGTCTGGAAACTAAACTAGAACAATAAGCCTCTCTGGCATTTTAGCACTGGTCAAGATTTTTTTTTCTGCTGCCAACAAAAGGTCAGCTAACTCTGGAGTTAACACTGGGTATTAGAAAAGATTTCTCTAGATCAACTGCAATGCCTTTGCACATATAGAACTTTCTATGAATTTTCACATGAGAAAGAACCAGGTAAATCCAACCACAACATGAACAAACCCCCAAATGTTTGAAAGGCATTTCATAGCTTTCCATGAAATTGTACTTTCTTTACCTGTAATGACCCATAGGCATTTAAGTACCTAACAGCATTGTTTCACAATCTGAAAGATATGCCAGCAGGTTCCTTCATTTGACATTCAGAAGTTTGATTTACATTTATATTTGGTTACTTGCTAAGCAAAATATTGAAGATGTTATTTCTTAAACAACAGATCCTTCAAGCTGTAATCCAGCACATTAATGTCATAAACCTATTGTGCAACTAGACCATTTTATATTTACATACATTTGTCAAATGGTCTTTGGCGCCAGACGCAGCTCCTCTCTAACAACAGGCTAAAATTTTATTTGTTTTTAGAAGAGAAAGAACAGAACAAGTACAACTGCATTTTAGGTAGTATTTCTACCTAGAAATAAACTACAGAATACAGACAGTGCATGACAAAAACTTAACTTTACTGAAATTTTGTTCTATATTGAGTAACTTGTTTTTCAAAACAGTAGTTGCACTGCAATCCCTAATGATTTTGTACCATGAATTTCCAGCAAGTGACAGAAGCTGCTTTTCTCAGCTGCTTAGCGAGTGCTTCCTTTTCTGTTCTCTCCCCAAAATCAAATAATCTTTAGGGTCATACAGAACAACAGGCAAATCTGTCTTAAGAGGTCTTTAAACTGCGGTTAAAGTTGAAAAGGCTTTTTTCATCAGGCTAGAAGAAGTCATCATAATGATCTAATCCTGGCACAGCCATATGAATATCTACCAAAACTTCTGCATCAACACAAACATTCCCCGAGTGACACTCCTCCACAAAGGGAGGGCTTTGGAGGGCTTGAAGCCTTCATAGAAGTGAGACTACTTCAGTTTATTTTTCATTTTTCATGAGATTTACTTCCATTATGTAAAACCGGTTTCCTTAAATAGGTCCAAAAGATGGAGACCTTTGTCACTGTAGCATAGCACACATGCCTCTGATGGGACATTTCATTTTTGCTCTTTCAGTACACACACAGCTATTGCCTCTGAAAGCAAAATTAACACTACAAAACACTACACAAAACAAGAGCCTTTAAAAAAAAATCTCTATACTTATTTTTAGGAGGTACTAAGAAGAGAGATGATTTTAGTGGAGTGTCCATGGAAACAAGAACTACGTTCTGTAAGGGCATTCCTGAAGTGGGGGTGGCTCAAGCAGTATTATTCACCTACTGAATAGAACCATCTTTTCTGGGAACGCTGATCTATGCAAAGATTGACTCGTTTGTACTGACATTTATTTGGTTACGCATTGAGTGAATAAGTAGCATAAAAGGACAAACAGTGTAGTAATTTATACTACAGAAACAATCATGCACCAGTCCACAATGCTTCTCAGTGTCAGGAGTGTGCATACTGGCTGGCACAGAAGCGGTGTTGTTTAAGGGACAGTAGATACATTAACATTAGTCCCTGAATTACTCCCATGCATCAACATTAAGGAACATTACAGGAAACAGAATTCTTCTACTCCAAAACTTAACCGGAATTGTAACTTAGGTATAAAAAAGGTTTAGATCTTATATCTCCTCTGAAAGTTAATTTCAGACCACTGTTGAAATCAACACTTTAAAAACTATCCCATTGTACTGCTCAACAGTCTTCTCAATCCACTAGTAAAAAATCTGTAATAAATGAGACACTGAGCAAGATTGATTAAACCATTCAAAAGAACACTGCACAGAAAGCACTAGCAATTTGCTACCAACATTTATAAACAGAACAATAACCTATTAGAAGAAAATTTCACAACTAGTACATCGATAGATGCAACGGAAATCCCAGCTGCTGTAGTACCAGCTGTACTTCTCAAATTTAGAGGCAGGAGACAGAGAGAAGCCCAGGTACTTCAGGAAGCTTTGAACAGTTATGGTCTTGGATGGACTAAAAGGTTTGTGTGTGCTCAGTCAAGGCAAGGGGAACTAGCTGTTCAGTTTCCTTTACCTTTCATTAGATTTCTAAGATGTTTTAAGGGAAACTTGTGAATAATGTATTTAAACTTGAAAAACATACCCTACTCTGTTATGACAAACAACAACAACATGTACAACAACCTTTAACACATCAGATAACACAGCCATCATGAGGAACAAGACTCACACCCTACACAGGCACCAAGGAATATTGTACTGTGAACAGAGGTTAAGTCACTACATTGCTTGCACAGAAATTGATTAAACCAGCTTCATCATTAAGACCTATTTACAGTAAATTCCATGTCACTCACCTGTGTCAGGAACATCTGTAGGTCTCATAATTCTCCGGATCTGCTCCATTGACTGGAGATCTGGAGACAGTCCTGTAAAAGTACAAGAAAACAAGTGACTCATATACGCATTTTACCTGCAGAAAGGGTTCCAGAGAACACAAGATTTGAGGTTCAAAGGCACACAGCATCCATTGTTTCCACTGCAACATAAACAAAAGGCAGTTTGCTATAAGACAATTAAGTTGCTGAATAGAAGGACAGAGAATAATGCAAGTGAAATTAGCAAGGGGTTCTAATTACCATCCTTTTAGCCATGGAGGTTGTCATCTACTGTAGCTCAGCTGCTTAAGTCAGTTATAAAATCACAGTATTTTGATTACTCAAAAAAAAATCACTTAGTACAGACACAGCTATCATTCTACAGTTTAGCCATTAATATGCAATTACATGGAATTCCAAAGCCACCCTTTGAAGAGTTTACACACACTAGAGCTCCTCTACTTGGAGCATACAGGCATAAAAGAGAGCCTATTAGATGCTCTAGCATCTTAACGTATCTTTAAATAAGGGTCCTAGGTGTCTTAAATGACTTAGGCCAAGGTCTCTAATTAAGAAAGCTGCAAATTTGAAAATAGAACATGAAGACCTAATTTGTGATGAAGCGTATTTCATGTTAACCAACCATATCCATTTAACTCAGTCCAGAACTCTGAACAGGACAGAAGAAAGCTGTCATTGGAAAGGGCTCACCATGTAAAATAATTTCAGCTAAGATCAGAGTTTGCACAGTGGCAATGTGTATGTTACAAGAACACTGATATCTCACAGGAACCAAAGCAATTGATACAGACTTGAGGAACTTTTCTTCAAGTATGAAGGTTTTAGATTATTTTTGTTGAAGCAGTCTTACGGTAAAAGCCTTCTATGATCATCAGCTTGCTAAAGCTGTCTTTATGCTATTACCTTGAGGTTGCAAAAGGATGGCAGAAAACTGACAGTAAACTACTTAAAGGGAGTATTAGTCAAGTCTATAAACACAACAATATTGGAATAATAACATAAATTCGAGCAGACAATCAGCTTTTAAACTTTGACCAATCTACTCCCTCCCCAGATCTGATCTATTTACATACACATTACCTTAGCACTCAGCACAAAACCCAGATATTGTAATGGGCAGTCTCCATGAAATAAGCACAACCAAGTTTGTCACTTTCTATGAAGTTACAGCTCTCAGCATTTCAGGTTGCACCCAAAATATATCTTTAATCCCTGGAAGTGTTCAAGGCCAGGCTGGATGGGGCTGAGCATCCTGGTCTCGTGGAAGGTTTTCATGTTCCCTGCCCACAGCAGGGTCATTGGAACTAGGTGATTTTAAAGGTTCCTTCCAACTCAAAACACTCTATGATTCTTTAAAAGGAAATGTTATTACAAACCATGTCTCAACCCTGTGGCTGTCCATTTTTGTGCCATTTTACACCACTGTAAAATAGCAAAACCCTACAGAATTGCCTGCAGGTTTGCAGACTTCTCTGTAACCATTTCTTTTCCCAAGTATTTTCTTAACTCCCCCTCCACAAAAAATAAATGGTTAATGTCTCAAATTCATGCCTACAGAGAAAAGTCCTACATGATTAGTGTTAAATGAAGGATATAAGAATGCAAACATGGGCTAAAGCTCATTGTAAAGCTGCTGCCACTACAGTGGTTGCTGAAACCTACAGCGTACTAAAAGTATACAATTAAGTAGTTTTGTCACAACAGCTAAGCACAGAAAAAATATCTTCCAGTATACTCAGTATACTATCTTTTTGAAGCACAAGACCACCTCTCCCCTAAGGGAAAACAGGAAGAATTGTCATTACTCCTGACTCATCAAATTTGATTTGAACCACTCTCTGACTGGGTGGAATTGGTAAAGTAAGTGTGATGGGTACTAATTTTTATAGTGCAATCCCTGAATACTATGTAAATCAAGTAGAGTTAAACATCAACATCCATTTCATTGTCATTAATGTCACAAGAAAAACAGAATTGCAGACCCTGAAAATACTACATAAATGCAGTATTCTCTGTACAAACACAACTCCCATCTCAGAGCTTAAATCCAATGTGGTAAGACCAATGTACTCCATCAATATGACACTTCATTCATAGAAAATTGAAACTAATCATGTAAGTTCTCTAAAGATTAGAGCTAGAGAGTGGTGTCATAGATAAGAGGACCAATGCTGTACAGAATACAATGCAGAGAAAAAGGGAGAAGTCAGGAATGGTTATGGAATAAGCTTTACTGAAGTGAGATAAAGAATAAAGTCAGAAGTTACCTGAGCGGACAGCCTTAAAAAAAGGACAAATTCTGACATGTATGAGGAATGTGGGAAGAGAGGGAGGTGATGGAAATGATATGATGAAAGATCTTTTCAGTAGCATGAAGTTTTAGAGACAGGGACAGCAAGAGTGGTTTGAGTTATATTGTAAAATGGATAACTCAAAACAGATGCCCAGAAAAGTTTAGGTACAAGAGATGACTCGGGATATTAAGCTGTTGTAGACAGCCTACTGGGGTTGAAGTTAGGTGCCTTTTGTTTTACTATGTTATGCGGTTTTGCAAAGTTTTATTATATCCCAGAGGACAATATTTTTAAAATAAACTATGCAAAAATGCGCAATATAGTAAAAAAGGCACCTACCTTATATCTACATGCTAGCTTCAACCTCCAGCAGAGTTGAATGGTTTGTGTTGCTGCCTCAGTGTCTATTACAGTAGTAACATCATGAAAAGGCGTTGACAGTCCATAACTTCATTGGATCTGGAATGCAGTTTGGACAGGACTGGAGAAGAGTGGAAAAAGGGCAAAACTTATTTCTGTGCTGAACGTCCACTTCCATTTATTAGGAGCACACAGCACATTAGTAATCTTTTCACTTTACTTGACAGCTGCAGATCAGTTGAGAGTGACAATTTCAGTTACAGACTAAGCTTGTACAAGTTTAAGGGGCAATTAGCAATGAATAAGAAAGTAAATACTGCTTTTCATAAGAGGATCCTTAAAGCACACTATGCACAAAATAACCTCTTGTTTAGTCAATCAGGAAAACTTTTAATTCCTCCTTCCCCCACCCCCATTTACAATGACTTTCTTTTTTCTTGAAAAATAGGCTTATTTCTCATAATTCAGGTCTCAAAATGCATACACACAAAACTACCAGTTTTGTCATAGTATTCTGCTCCTCCCTGCTAAGCTGCTTTGATTAGCTTCCACCTCAACTTACTTGTTTGCCTCAAACACTCCAGTATTTTGTTGCTATTTGTTCTCTGTTTTCCAAAAAAAACCCCCAAAATTCAAAAACATATATTGTTAGTGAAACAGTAATTCTTTAATGAGCTTGTTTGGAGACAAATTTATTACATGGGTTTTTAGCCACTGATACTTGGCTACCTAAGTGCAGAAGTGACTTTATATCTCACATTCTTAAAACTATTAGATCTAGTCTTTAAGATAGGTACCAGTTCTTAAAAAGAAAACACCACCACACTGCTTGAGAACTAGATTAAAAGATGAGCTGTAAGAAAATAAGTATTTTAACATGTCAATGCCACCCAGAGAGTGGCAGACCCAACTACATTAATAATGTTTTTACAGGGATTTAACAATATCTCGGAACATATTATGTCTAAGACTCTGATAGCTTTTTCTAGCAGGCACTGAAGGCAGAAGCTTTCAATACAAGATGCAAGAATACACCAGATCATTTTTAAAGCACACTCCATACAGGCATATCTTGCATTCATACCTGTAATTAATAAAGGCAGGACAGCAGCCATCAATAGAACCTCATGAAACCTGGAAAAGTCTGCTCAGGAACTCCGGGGCACACTGTTTCTAATTCCAAATGGAGGTGGTCAAACTAGATGTTTCTGCAGTGCTTTTATTTCCACTAATTTCCATTTCTCTGGCAACACAGGTGTGACACCTACCAAACCATTTCTGGATCACTCAGTGCAAGGCATCTAGTTGTTTATTAATGGAGGCAGTTGCATATACAGCTGCAAAAAGGCAGGATGGGTCTTACGACAAGTAATTTGAAATACTTGTCAACTATTTGACACTGCAAACTTCTGAAAATCTGTTAACCATCACTGCCTGTAAAATCATGGGGAGGCCTGTTCTACAAAGAAGAAAGTCCAAGTACATTTGAATATTCAGACAAGTCACAGCCCTCAGTCAGATCAACACCAAACACTTTTTGCAGTACAAGAACAGGGCAGCACTGGGTACCTACAGAACACAGATTGTCTAGCAGCAAAGGCTTTAAGGAGTCCATGCAAGCCATGCCTGCTCTAGTGTTAACATATGTCTTGCTTCAAGCTGCAGACTTGACTGTTTGACCTCAGTGGTCCTTTCCACCAAAGTGTTGTGAAAACAGTTAAACAGGCCAAAAGCATAGAGCCAAGGTTACTTGTGAAAGCTGTTCTTCACTGCTAGGGATGCCAGTGTTAGCTACGGCTGCACTGATATATAGTAACAGCAACAATTCACGTGGCAAATTAGGCAATAATTCTAGCATTAAGTATCCTTCAGAGAGGGATAGACTGATGGGAATAATTACACATGCACTTCCCCCTCAGGCACAAGAGGGCCATGAGTATCAGGTAAGAATGACATCTGTCTACTGACAAGTGCACAGAAAAGCATGACCTTTATAGACAATACAAGGTTAAATATCTCCAGCTAAATATCAGGTATGCACAGCCACACTCCATTTGGTACAGCATTAACCCAAAATCAGTTTAGACACAGCCTTTAAAAGCAGCCATCAGCTTACCTCCATGACAACAGAAGATCTTCTCATCCACAATGGCTGCAATAGGCAGACAGTTAAAACAGTCTGTGAAGGTCTTCCACAGCTTAATGTTAAACCTCCGTTTGCCTACGAGAACAGTGTGCAACATTAGGAAGAGAAAGCTGTTTTAAAGCCAACCTGTAATACATACTACAGCCTGACCAAAAACGTTAGCAAACTGTCTTCATAGGGTTTTATTTCTGTTAGCATACTTAGGTCTCAATCTCTTACAACAGTGTTTCAAGGACAGCAGAAGAAAAAATAGTAATGCTCTAGGAGTGACTTTAACCTTGGCTTGGAAACTATTTTTAGAAAGTTTCAAAGCAGGTTCACAGAATATTGAAACCCTTGCAATACAAGAGTCACTACTACAAGTGTTTCCAAAACACAATATTAATCTGTTACAGTCTTTCAAAAGTAATAAGATTTTGCTTACATTCATCATAAAATCCATAGATTCGATTGATGCTTGCACACTCATGATTTCCTCTTAGGAGAAAGAAGTTTTCTGGGTACTTGATTTTATATGCCAGTAATAGGCAAATTGTTTCCAGAGACTGTTTGCCTCTGTCTACATAATCTCCAAGGAAAAGATAATTAGCTTCTGGTGGAAATCCTCCATATTCAAATAATCGAAGCAAGTCTGTATACTGACCATGGATATCACCTAAATAAAAAAAAAAATTAAGTTTACTGAGGATTAGTGCAACAACATAAAGACTTACACAAGTCAAGAACTTAAGCCAGCTAATTAGTTTTTATTTATTCTGTGATCTTAAAAAAGGCATTAATATTACCTTCAAAAACTGGCAGTATGCATCACAAAGGTAAGAACCATGCTAGTATTAAAAGCTGAAGTATTCACAGGATATAAATAACTCACCATATCTGCAGAACTGCTATGTCAGGTATGAAGCCAATCTGAAACCCAAAAGCTACAGAAGCCTTTACAATAAAGTATAAGCTTTCTAACCAAGCTTTAATTTGTATAAATTAAAACAAGGTTAGAAAGAAAACTTCTAATTGAACAGGTATATCACCAGGAAGCAAATGTATCAAGAAAAAGTCACATTATTTACTGCAAAAACAGGTCCAAAAGGATTCAAACAGACTGAAGAGAAACTAATTGTGCTGGCAAAGCACACTTAACTTCAAAGGTCAATTCTCATAACACTGCTGTACTAAGAATCCCATCCTCCAGCATTTAGACTAACTCCTCCTTTGATGCATGTAACCAGCAAAACAGAGACTCAAAGACTGCCATCCCTTACAAGATACTCAACCATGCAACTTGTTCTTAGGAAAAATACCTGTCACGTTACTCTTCACACTTGCAGCACTAAAATTAGCTAGGCTTTCCACAGAACAGCTCTGTGTGGCAATTATACCACCACAGTGTATCACATTAGAGCAGCCAAATCTAAACTATCCGTGAGCTGTCCACAAGGGTGAAGATGCCAAAGCAGTTTTACAGTAACTTGCAGCATACATGCAATATATTCCAGCTGACTGCAAAACTCATTACCAGAGTGACTGGATGAAAAATGGATATGCCAAAAGCCTTCAGTACAAGCTGCATGCTATTTCGATTCACTACCTCCTGGTCCTGTACAATAAGCATTACATAAATACATTTTCACTATTGCTGCTTGTTCAGTAGCAAAATCCTGACTTTGCTCAGCAGAGTTATTTTCCAGTAGTGCACAAGCTACTATGGCCTCAAAAGAGAAAGAAGAACAACCCACACAATTTTTTTTCACCTTAAAAAAAAGGTTCCCAAACATGTATACTCTCTGGTTCAATTCTTAAAGCATACAGTGGTAAGAAGAGTGCATGCTATATTACATTCCTTTAAACTTTCCATGAAAAATGCAATACTTCCTCCTTTAGACAGTACTCTCCCATAACTATTTCTCACGCAGGGAGAAGAATCATTTTCCAATTTTATTCTAACGAAGGTGATCAATATCTACTACCCAATTTCAGACACAGCCTGAAGCTCCACTGGTTAAAATCTTTTTCAAATATATGTTGCAACAAGAATGATTTGTATTCTAATTGATATTTAGAAGTCTCCAGGTCACCACCTGATGAAAACAGAGGACTCCTCAACAAATAATTTGTATGCTGAGTCTAGTACTCCAGAACCATGTTATCAAATCTCCAGACTTCAGCAGACTAACAGAGATTTTAAGACTAATAGAATTAACTACCAAGTATACACATTACAGAAAATACTGTAATTGTGTTGTCTATAACTACTTTCAGTTACACACATGCATCAAAGGGACAAATGCACTTAATGGGTAAAAACATTTTACAGAAACAATTTTATGAAGGAACCAAGGCCTTTACCATTCCATTCAAGGCACTTAGCATTTTAAAATACTGCTTCATGTGAGCACAAGTTGAAGTCTGCCAGATATAAAGACTTACGTTGAAAACCACATCTATTTTAAAATGGACATTTACATAAGAGCACCTTTCATCTTACATTAAAACACAGCCATTCGAGATGTAGAGCTTATTTTGAACTGACTTTATTTTAAGACAACACAATCCTATGATGGTTCCTCAGGCATAGCCTGAACACACTAAAATAATAGTTCAAAGCAGTACCAGCTGCATCTTTTGCTTTTGGTGAAAGCAATCATCTTTCTTTCACTTTTATCTAAATGCAGCTTTGACAATTGTTCTAATATTAAATTTAGATGCACCTGACACTTCCTGGTGCTTTCACTGTGTTTGGAATCCGATTTAAAGATAACAAATGCCTTATTTAACTGTGCATTAGCTACCCTATTATTGCACACCTAACAGTGCTTTCAACTGCCTCTATTTAAGCAGACGAGGGAAAGCTAACTTAGAAGTAGGCCGACTATTCTTCGCAGACCTCGACTTCTGTACAATCTACCTGAGTTTCCATGTTTTCTTCATCTAGGAATACAGTAAGACTATACTACCATGAAAAGTCTAAAGAAAACACAACATGATAAAGCTGCATTTTACCTTCAACTTCATGTCATTAGGCTAGCTGGGCTGGTTTTTCCTCCCCACCCTACCCAAGCAATTAGTCATTTAAAAATGACTTTGCCATTAGTGGTTTGTTTGTGGGTTTGGCTGTTTTATTTTGGGTTTTGGGTTTTTTTAATTGGCAATATCCTCTCTTTATGTAAGAAACATTGCAGACACTGCGTCTGCCAGGAAGAAGCCAATCTATGTTTGAGGATGTAAGTAGTAACGAATACAAGGAGTGTTTCCCCTTTAATATTATGACACTTTAACAAGTCTAATTCAAGGAATGTTACGCTTTCAAAGACATTGCCTATTGTTAACAAGCAAGTTGAAGGATGATTACAATCTGGTATTTACAATACTTTTCAAACATTTTCTACAAGCTTGTAGTTACAGCATACTTTGGAAGAAGTCTAGCATCTTATAAAGGCTTAGCAAGGTAAAAAACACACACGTTTTAGTTTTGTGTTTCATAGTAATACTGATGTTTGTTAAAACTTGTAAAGCACAAGGAATTTGTGACATAGTAACTAAGCCTAATTTACCAGTCTGCGTTCAGTTTTACTTTCCCAATTGAAAGACTAAAAATGCTTTCAATTTTTTAAGTGTTTCATTTCACAAGGTCTTTGTTTTGTTTATGCTTTGAAGTTAGCAACTGCAACATTTGGGTTTTTTAAAAGCAGCTAACTGCTTTCTGAAATAGTGATGAGAAGAGTAGCAGCTCTGTGCAAGCAAGGGACAGGTTGCAAAATTTGTACTAGATGAGGACACAAGCAGCCCTTATTGCCAAGGAAACTTGCTCCAAAATAGTGCGAAGAGCATCAGCAATCTACCAAGTGCTAGCTGCTTTTTCTTCACTTAATCCAACCTAAATTGAAAACTACATGCAAGATTTTGAAGACCTCCCTCTAATCCCAACTCAAGCTCATTTACCTGTCTCAGTATTCTTCCAATCCCCCTAGCACAGAACTAGATTAAAACACGTACATAAAACACATATATATGGAGCTTACGTACCACAGATTTTCAGAGGTGCCTCTAGTTCCAGAAGAATAGGCTGGCTAAGAAATATTTCCCGTGATTTTATGCACAAGCCCCGAACCTCTGCTTCGGTCATCTGAACAATCTTCCCAGGACGACATCCTCGCACTGAAATGAGATATTTAACAGTTGAAGGTAACTACCACACAGACATACAGCAATAGCTAAATGCAGATGATCTGTACTTAAAACCTGTATTTGACATAAGGCCAGCATCACATTCCACATATGTACCAAATACCTTGGAATTATGCTGTCCAATGAATTGTAAAATTGATCTCTCATATTGTGTAATCTGTGCTTAAAGATCTGTATGCGTTCCTGTTGAATCAAGTTCTCTGAAGAGAACAATTTAAGCTGTGCTTTTGTCCATATCTGTATAAATAGCAATTTTAAGAAGTGTTTAATTTAACAATCCCTTTATGCTAGAGTATTCATAAAAGACAAGAAAAATCTCGAGAACAGAAAACCTGGAAACATTTCTGCATTAGCACAAGGTACACTTCCTTAGGACTGTTAAGTTCAACAGGACTAGTTAAATACAAAGAAAAAAATCATAGGCATGATTAAGTTTACACTTTCAGCAGCTGAAACTGCCATATTAGGAACATCATACTAAAAACTACAGAACTTTGATGAAACTTTCATATATAATGGCTCCTAAATAACTGAAACCTTTACAGCCAAGAACATCCTAATTAGAATGAAATTGAATTCACAAAACCTGTAAGTCAGGTACTCAAGACCTATATTTAGCATAAGTTTTCAAAAGCACTCGCATGTCATTGCACTCTAACCAACATCCTCTGGCAAGTTTATCTGCAGCTGCTTCTTTCCACAAGTATCTGTATGATTCCTCTGTCAGAGGCTTTAATGTGTCTTTAATGAGGCAGGAAAATAGAATAAATGTGTCTTCACTTCGGCCGATCCAGTTCAGTCTTGCATCTCAGCATAAACCAAACCTCAGAGTTCAAACTAATAAGCCAGAATCTATCAGTGTCTACAACAGGTGAACATCCTGTCCTGCCATCTGTTCTAGATGAAAGCAACATTCAGCATTAAACCATGGTAGGGCCTATGAGGGAAGGCAGTATGAAACTTCTGCAGCTCAAATCCAAATGCTTTCAAAGTCAAGCATAGTAAGATAGTACTTCATAAAAATTTTAGCTGCAACTTCATTTAGTCTAATGAATTTGTGAACAGAAGAGCACAAACTAGTTCTTCACACACAGCAAGTTCCTAGGTCACCTGCTTTCCCTCTCCAAAACAGAAGAGTAAGCTTGCAACTTTTTTATTAATTAACACAACCTCCCTTTTCCTTTTATTTCTGCTTAGTTCCTCGAAAACCTACTTTATAGAGGAGATCAGTATAATTACATCTAGCATTATCTACACTGCAATGGGGAAGAAAGGATATGAGGGAAAACAGTTTGTCCTAGGTCACCTAGTACTACAGTCCAAAGTGTTAAGCTCAAAAAGCTCTGCTCTGGTTATCACTGCATACTTATCCCAGTGTAACTGCACATCTGCCCATGCCAACACTGTGCTATAAATATTTATTTTTAATAAACACCAGACACTTGTTTATCAGAAGTTAGGAAGCAGTCACAGGAATGTGTGAAAAGGCAGAACTGAAGAGTGGTTTTCAAAAGCAGGGGAGAGATGTGAAATTAGATCCTGGGACAGCTAGTTTGAGTGCCAAAGTAGCAGGAGAAACAGTCTGCCTGAAGTTGAGGATATATTGGAAATACTTAGCTCATTAGAACCTCACAAGAAAAAGGCTGAGAAATATAGGACTTCTTTCAGTGAAGCTCTGAATCACTACCAGGTGATAGTTACCACATGGTAAGTCACATTCCTCTTGCTAATTAAGATTTCAACTATACTTGAGAAAGCAAACAGCATTTTAGCAACACTTTTTATGTTGTTATTCTTCATGCATTAAGATGTTGGCTTACATATTAGAAGAATACAAAGTCAGACATCAGAAATAATCAAGGTGACTTGCAAACAATATATGCCTACAGGCTTCCATTTCATCACATCTCAAACATCTGAGGAATGTTCTTACAGATACATCTTCAGCCCCATTACTAGCAAAAAAACCCAAAAAACTCAGGCTTGACAGCTCTGTACAGGACTTGACTATCCAATTTGTGAGGTACCAAAATGTTCCAATAACCTTCATTTCAAATGCTTACATTCCAATAGCTCATAATGATCCCCTTCAGAGACCTGAAACTCCTTTTAATAGGCACAATAAACTGCCTTTAAACACAAGCTCCCACCTGAATAAGCTGAGTCTTCATATTACAATGGCTACACCTTTAATTAAACTATTGCTCTATTTCAGACCCATAGCTTTCAATAAAGTCATATCAAAGCACCATGCAGCACAACCAGCTTTCCAGGCATGTCTTCCCACTACCGACAGTACAGCTCTGGAACCGTCTGCCCGGGAGGTGGTGGAGTCACCATCCCCCGATGTGTTTAAAAAAAACACTGGATGTGGCACTCAGTGCCATGGTTAATTGAGGTGGTGTCAGGGCATGGGCTGGACTTGGTGATCTTGAAGGTCTCTTCCAACCTGGTGATTCTGTGATTCTTTTAACCATAAACAATGACATACTCTTCTGTATTTAACTACCTACATGATGTTCTGCAACACCAGAATTATGCCATTTCATACAAATCAAAACCAAGACATGGAACTGCATACTTTATTATATCCACTCTAGTTTTGGAACTCAAACCCAGGAAAGCCCACTATGTACAACATTAATGTTACCACAAGCAGCCCCAGACCAAGCACTCAGACCAAAATTGAGATAACAGTTCAAGTAGGGCACCCATAATCCTTAAATAACTTGGATCCAGTCAATATTTCTTACAACACCAGCCTTTAGCTCCCTTTGAAACTTACACAGAGGTTTAAACTTGGAACTTTTGCTTGATAGGATTGATGCTTTGAGTGGTGCTGGATTTTTTCATGAGAAGACACAGTGAACCTGCAGCTCCTGACTTCATAATTAACTGCCAGTCAGTGACTTGATGCTACTTCTTCTAACAGTAGAGCCCTAAATGCTGCAAGTCCTCAACAGATGAATCAACAAAGTAACTTATTACCTTACTTAAGTTTTTCCAGGCTAAGAGACACTTCTACAACTCTGACAGGTATATCACTCTCAGAAGAGGAGGCAACACACACCTGATGTTCAGTCACTTCCATCCTTTGGGAAGGGTGCAGACCTGAGCCATCCCACCTTTGCAAAGGCAGTCTCCACCCAAACAGTCCCCAGCTCCAGAGTAAACACTTCAGTTCAGTTACATCTGAAGTAATACAAAACCTGGGGTTTCACGAGGAATAATCATCAATATTAGTTAAGATAAAAGCCGTTTTCTCCCACAGTTCACTGATCAGCAACATGGGTACTACACATTGAAAAACGAGAGGCTCCTGTGACCCTGAAAGCCTCATCACTTCACTGGATTCACAAAGACACTGAAAGGTTTGCCAAGCAGTCATCTGGAACAGATGTGCCACAGCTGTGGTACAAGTACACAAGTAAGACTAAGCACTTATTTCAGCAGCTTACATTACAACTAGAATTTTGTTCAAGTTCCCTTGACTCAGCTGAGCCTTGTATGTATTGTAAACAACACTGCATTTAGTTTTTCAAAAGCCAAATCCCCAAGAACAGATTGAAGGGGAGGTTCTAAGAACCAGATCGAGAGTGTAAGAGATGTTTTTCAGACTCATTTACTAATTACTATAGCTAACCGCTCAAGTCATAGCTTCACACACTGCAAAATCTGTAGCTCACAAACAGCCTTTAACAGCATTGGGGAAACAACCATTTTTAACAGCTGACAGCTACCCAGAGCAGAAATACCACATCAACATTAAAAGTAAATTAATTCTCTTTAATCTAAAATGCAGATACTGTAAACAAGCTTTGACTTACAAAAACTAGCCTTTCGATACAGACAGTAGGGACAGCAATTCCTGTTGTAATACACAAACACACGTGCATAATGCTTTGACAGAACAAGCCTTTCCTGCAGTAAGCTTCAAGCAGAGTGACACAGCAGGGAATAAAAAGAAATAAAAGCAAATATATGCATTGAACACTGAGACTTATTTTAGCACAACAGATCCTATAGTCATCCAAAAGCTGCTCTAATAGATACAAGAATAATCTCTGCATCTACACAATCTTTGGCAGGCAACTTTAAGAAGTCCAGTAACAGTAATTAGCAATCCAAGACAGGAGCTGCACAGTAGCAGTAAGAAAAATTTCAACAAAAAATAATATATATTTTTTAATCCCTCCAAACTCATGCCAGAGAGCAGTAGATTATGTAAGGCAATACTGCAAAAGAAAATGAAAGTGGGTCAAAAATAGGCTTTTGGAAGTGCCACTTGCATCACTTTTTTCCATAGCCTTTCATGAAATGGAAAAAATGTATTTAACCTGTTCTGTCACACTGCTTCTGGTGTGCCTTTCTCTAAGCAACTAAGCTGCTCATTTTGTACCATCACTAGTAGTTTCTTCAATTACTAAGTCAGCTGTGGTATGCACAGCTACCCTAAGCATTTACATGGTGTTGGTCTCCAAGATCACAGTGTCCCACTTACTGGACATAACACTGACAATTTTATCATAACATAAAAACCCAGACATTTCTCCCTAGTATCATAAAAAATTAGCTCAGCATTATTGCTAATAAGCACTCTCCTTTCCCTACACTCTCCTTTTTTTGCAGACATGCATTCATGTGGCCACACAGTAGCCACACAGTGAACTCCATCAGTGAACCAATATTTTCCTTATAGAAAAAAGATACGAGAAATCAAAAATGTAATCTAAATAGTTCCCCAAGCTGAAGAACACATCCTCTGTGAACCTGAGCTAGGGCTAGTGAAAGAATAAGCAGCTGGTTCTGTTTCTTTTCACAGTAGCTCCAGCCAAGCTTATTTCTGAAATTATGGCTTTAGAAATCTATTTTGCCAGAGCAGATCTAAAAAAACCACCCCAAACTACAACACAAGATTGCAAGCATGCAATTTTACAAATTGCACACAAGCAATTCCCTTGAGCTTACACTCCCCCCACATTCTGTGGGATGTTTAAACATTGGTGATTAACAACTCCGACATTTAACTATTTTTTTTTTTGTACTTAAAAGTACTTTGGAGTATTTGGCAAATGTTGAACATTTGAAATGTTGAACTCCTGCCAATACTAGGAGCAAAACAGATTTGAAAGCTAAAGGTAGCATTACCTATGACTTGGGAAAAAAACAAGCAGTCCTCACACTGACTTTGGAAATATGTTCTGAAGTTATCTGCTCTCAGTATTTCTTAAATCCAAATTACATACTTACATGAGTTTAAGTCAGGAATCCTATACTGGGTTTTAAAAGCAACTCTAAATTTTGAAAGCAGAACTTCTACTCCCTCAAAATATCTTCTGTTATTTAACTTGTTCAGCTGCCATCCAGAAGCAGCCACTCCCTGTCCTGCAGCAAAACACAGAGTTAAGCCAGCAACACAAGTTTTAAACTTTCAGAACTGCTGTGACAGAACTAAGCTTAGAATGGCTCTCATGCAAGAGTTACACTTGTGGACAACAATAATATAAATGAACCCATTAGAGCTGTGCCCAATTCAGCAGGAACGTATTGCTGAATATACAGCTCTTCTGCAGCGAACCCAGCAAAGCCCTGTACCTTCCCTACAGTACATCACCCAAATTTCCCACTAAAAATAGAAAAATCAGTCTTCTGGGGAGTTATTTTTCCTGAAAAACTGTGCTTTTATATCCAAGTAACCCTAAAGTCTTTCTAAAATTGCCTTCACTAGATGACCTTGACATTAAGTATTTTGCTTAAGAACAGTGATTGCTTGTGAACTCATTTTAGCAGGCTTATTTAACATCAAACACAAATTCACTGCACAATAAGAGACAGCTGAAGCCTTTAATGGGAAAAAAAACGCTAACAATGAAGTGGGGTTGTTCTACCCAAACTTGAGTTTACATTCTTAAAATACATACTATCCAGCAAAATTAATACTCCTGGAGAAGAATGTAAAATTGCTTCAGGGAATGCCTCAGTAAAGCCCATGAAAACATGCAAGTGTACCTGCACCAACCTTTACCCATTCCTTTAGCTTTTCATGGACCACCTGCTTCCTTACACAGAAGTTCCATAAACTAGCTGATGTCTGTCATTCTGTATCAAACATGGTTCCAAGAATTGCTAAATTCCATGCTGAAGGACAAGATCACATGTTCTGTATTTACTGTTTGCTTAAGTACACCTGAACCTCCAACCCAAGCAACCAGCAAAACAGAAGGTAGAAGCCTCTCACTATGCTGTATTATACAGTGATAGCAATTCCTGTCCTAGTCTACTTGGAAAGTTAACCTAGCACAAAAATTTCATGAAACAAAGAATTTCAGCTTCTTTCTCAAAGGCTTTCTTTTCCCCTAAAGCAGTGCTAATAAAATTCCTAAAATTCAAGGAAGGCAAAGGTAAATTACAAAGTTACTTCATAACTTCTGAGAAGCACCAAGGAAAGAAGTTACTGAAGCTATGATACAAAAACCTGGGTGTAACTTCTGCACATTACTGTCTCTGGCACTTAACCAATACAGTTACATGGGATATATACACAAAGAGCTTTGTATCAAGCTTAGTATAAAAAAAACCCAGAAACAAAACACCTCCCCCTCCCCCTGCAAAAAACCCCACAAAACACAGAAAAGATGGTGCTGTGAAACTAAGATGTCCTAGTCAAAGTACTAAGACAAATCATACAACAGAAGGTTCATTTCAATGTTCAAATTATAAACCAGACAGCTTTTACATTTAGAGGCACCTCAGGCTGTAGTTAAGAGTGGATTCCCCTATACATCCCCCTTCACTAAGTACTGCATCTGACCTGACTAACAGCCGAATATAGTATGCTGCCTTCACCACAGTGTTGGGTTTAGCAGTGTGGTTTCTTCCTTTTTTTAAAAAGTTACATACCTACCTTTCGTGGTAACTTATGAGCATTGAAGAGAACTTTTAATACTTTATAGTTACAGTTATCTTAAATAAGAACAGTGTTTCTCTCCTTTTATACTATCATTTAGCTGTGCAGTGAGCACGACACTGAATAACTGAAGTAAAACCTGTGCTGCAGAGTATCTAAATGCAACAGTTACTGAATCATGCAGCCTTCAAGTGGCCAAATAGCCAGACAGAATAAAGAAGCCAGCACACATCGCCTGATGCTGGGCTCTTGGCCTTCAGCGCAGTTTTTCAAGCCAACCATTCCATTCGTCATGCACTTATAAAGCTAAAGATGAAGTAGCTGATATCTGCACTGCTGTACGAACCCAGAAACAAACTTCATTCTTCTATTCCTCCTCTCCAGTGAATACAATACCTACCCTCCTAGAAAAATACCAAAACCGCCGATTTTCTCTCTCTATTTAAAGACTAAGAATATAAAAAACAAACAAAAAAAACCAAAGAAAATCCTTTGCAAGAAACTCCTTTTAAAGTTACTCTTGTTTATTTTTCTAGTAGCAAATTATCTAGTAGCAAGTTATTATAGTGATTTCACACCAAGCCAGGTAATTACTCTTGTTTATTCAAGATTCATCTCCATGGTTTGTATATATTGTTTTGTAACAGATCAATAAGGTCTATTTTTCTTCTCTACAACTGCTTTGCTTTTTCAGCATCAGTTACAGAGCCTGGAACTGCAAGCACTACTACCATATCATAATACCACACTGTCAGGCTGGCTGGATATATTAATTAGTTAGGACACTAACAAAATAAGAAATACATTATTGACCATAGCACATATGACCAGTATGCTCTATAAGGAAAAATCTCAATTATTTCATAAGAATTTAAAATCCAACTTTCATTTTAGAAGTTGAATAACATTCAAATTTCTATGTTTATCACAACCTCTAAGACCTCTGAAATCACAAGAAAATGAAGCTTGCAGCTTTCTTAGAAAATATCACATGACACAGTAAGAACACCAAGGCAATCATAAAAATCACCTTTTTAGCTGAACATTGAAGCAATAACCATTCTCGACATCTACTAGTAGTCTGACAATTCTCTTATTGGATAAGTACTTCCTAGTTTCCTTGGTGCATTGGTACTATCAGGACTAGTAGCCCTCAGTCTCAACAAAAATAATTTTGTTTTAGAAAGATCCACATTAAGTTCAGTCAGATTCATTCAAATTCTAATTTTAATTAGGTCAGCTAGATTTAGGTAAGCAAAGAGTCTCTCCTAGACAAGGCAAATTTGTTTGTACAGCAATATAAATGAAGCCCCTTTACAGAAAGCCACCTTGTACCTAAGGTTACTATATGCCTGGGTTTCCCTAGGTACAGCCTCTCTTCCATATGGTAAACTCCCTCGTGTTTACTAAGACAGACACCTATAAATTTAAAAGGGCAGAGATTCATTCCAGCTGGGCTGTCTTGTATGCAGAAATTTTAAGAGACAGCACAGAAACAGGAAACCCAACACCCTGAAAGAAATATGAAAGTCTTACTTAACACCATTCACACCACTCTTTTACAAGTCAAGGTTACACCTATTCCAGTATATTTGCTTTGATATAGAGGCAACCTTTTCCACACATCACTAAATTGAAATTAGCTTAGAATCTGGCTTAAATATAAACCTGGTGCACCCATTTAGTCCAGCATTGTTGCCAGTTTCAGGGCATTTCCCAGACAGGGATACATGGTATTCCTAGATGAGGCAAAACAATAGTAGCAATTTCAGCTGCAGAGCCCAAGAGAAAAAACTACATTGAGGAAAAACTTCTCTGTTCCCACTGGAGAGCAGGATTCAAGGAGACTTGAATCAGAGCCATCCAATACCTAAAGACAACTTATAAGAGAGATGAGGACAGACTTTTTAGTAGGGCTTGTTGCAATAGGACAAGGGGAATGGATTTATACTTTAAAAAAA
>VZRO01001591.1:267373-423470 GCA_013397915.1 Daphoenositta chrysoptera | reverse complement strand
CCTGTGCCCGCCGAGTGCCCGCCTGTGCCCGCTGTGTGCCCGCCTGTGCCCGCCTGTGCCCGCCGAGTGCGGAGAGAAGGCAGGAGCACGAGCGCCGGGAAGCTCCGTGTCACCTCAGGGTCACCCCTCCGCCTGATGCCACCGCACCTCTGCGATCTCGCAGTTTATTAAAGATTAAAAAAAATCTGTCATGACTGGAATGACGAGTCGTGTTCTTTACAGCGCTCTTCTAATGCAGTTGTCAGAGAAAACTGTGGTTCGTGTTTCACTGCGGCTGGACCTGCTAAGAGTACTTTTTTGGTGATTTCTTGAACTTTTTTTTTTTTTTTTTTGAGATGAGCTCTCTAAAGACATGTTTACATATTCCGTCAACAGATGCTTGCCTTGGATGGACAGAGAAGTGCTTTAAAATGTAGGTGGTGAAAACCCACTGTGAGCTGGGAGAGCGAATAAATACATGTATGTTGACAAAGTAACAAAGTGCAGATGTTCTAGAAAAAACAGACCTCTCCTTTATATGCCTAAATATAGATGTTGATGTAGAAACTTATCTCTGTGAGCTTGAACTTGAATTTTTCCGTAAGTCCGTATAAGCCAGCAAAGTCCTGCCACCTTATGTAATGTCGAAACCCAGTTTTATATCTCTTGATTAGAAGAAAATGAGTATGAGCGAAACAAAAGCAATTAGGACAAGGTGGGGCCATGATTAGGTATCAGATGATGCTGGGTGTCCAGACAGCCAGATGAAAGAACACTCCTTCGAAATGCCAACACAGGTGGGCAGGATATATGGAAATACAACTTCAGCTCATCTGCTAAAAGCACCTACAGCTATCCTTTCTTGTTTTTCAAATTCTGCTAGTGGTAGTGGAAATCTAAATAAAAAAGACCCTAAAATGTTTTTCTTTCATTTTGCTTTAAACAAGGAAAAATAATTATTCCACTTTTAAAAAGTTCATCCTTATCCCAACTACTTTATTGCTGCCAAAACTAATAGATCTGCAGTCCCTCTTGAGCTTTTAGGAATTGTCCCAGTTTTGTTTCACACAACTGAACTGCCCTGAAGGCTATTTTAAGCCATCACAACATCAGGTTCAGACATAATAATATATTATCACAGAACATTCTGCATTGACAATTAAATGGGGATATGAAATTATCTTCCGCTGTGGCATAAAAATATAATTAATACATCTTCCCAAATGCCACAGAATGATAAACTTTCAGGTACACTGAGCAAAACAATCCCCTAACAACTGTTTTTACTAGGCATGTCAGCATGTTCCAGAAACAATTCAGCAGCATATCATAACAACAAAATAATTTAATAAGCAGAGATGCTATGAAAAAGAACTAGCTGTAAAAAATAGCTCACTTCTTTCCATGTAGATTCTATGCCAGTGTCTTGTTTTATCGGGAACATGGCTGGGTGACAGTTACTGCCCAGCTGTACCTGGCTTGTCCAGTGGGTGGAAGGTCACCTCACTGTGCTGCATAACCCTAAAGTTTGCGCCCCTCTTTCTTCGTAGCTTGAGCAGGGACACAAGTATCTGTGTTTCTCCCTCAGTGGGTTAAAACTTGACATGTCCCATTGGCATAATTCAAGTACAGTAAACAGAACTAAAAGATCAGAGAATGAGGCTCATTGTCTTCTGCCATAAAGAAATAGTTAATGTTGAATGAATACATTTTCTTTGATCAAGGGTAGATGTTCAGTGATTTTTGGCATTATACCATACACAGGTACAGGCCAAAGACAGCCTAATTGGTGATTCAAGTACAAGGGGGAACTGGACTGATGCCTTGACAAAATCTCATTAATAATGCTCACCTTTCTATTTTGTCTGACAGTTATTTTGAAAATTCCTCTCATGTCCACCAAGATGGCTTTGCTCCTAACTTTCCCCTACTTGGTCTCAGTGTCATTTACCCTGAATACCCTATGTGTCAACTTTCCTCAAGGTCCTTTAATTTGCACTGCTGTTCTGTTCAGTTTGTCAGATCTGAAAGACAGAAATTTCTGAAGAAAATGGCAAAACAACTATGTGTTAGTAAATGTCATTCCCTAAACTGTGACAGTGTAGACATGAGTTCTCACTTAGGCTGCTGCTGCTGTGAATTGGAGGGAGTTGCTTCCCCAGCTACAGAGCACTGACTCAGCATCTCTGCTGTTACCTACTCTTTCCTGGTAACCGTATGTTGGTTCAGACAGAACTTCTGCTACTCACTGCACTTGAAACTTAGTGTACTACATACACTTTTATGTTATTTACTATGGCATTGTAACTTTCAAAAACCATCAAAACCTCCAAGGTGTGTCACCAGTTACCTGGTAGACAGTACACGGCAGGATTTTACAGCATTATCCCATCACTTTAGCTCGTTTCTAATGTACTTTATCACCTTGGCAAACTGTAACTCAGGGCAGACAGCAGCTCTTATGTGGATGGGAGAGAGGGGCCAGTAGGAGCCATGTGGTTAGTTTTCCAGTGTATAATTAGGAACATATCCTCTCTGAATGGCAACAGCTAAACCACTGCTGCCTCCTCAGTGCCCTTTTCCAGTTTCTTACTTGAAACAGAAATTAGTGATCCAAATCGACGATGTATTTTCTTAGGAGAGTTTGTTTACAAAAGTATTTATAGATCCTGCCTCTTTAGTCAGAAATGGCAAGAAAGCGTATCAAGGTAATCTCAAAATAAACAAAATCTACAGATAAATTCTCCCTGTTTTGTCCAAAAAGCTTTGATTAAGAGATAGAAGAAGAAAAACCAACAGATCCCACTATATAGTACTTTATGACCTTCTCTTGTTTCTCAGTATTTGCACTAAAATTGGGTAAATAGTTGGTTTTAGTTATAACCTTTTAAGATGTAAGAATAAAATAATAATTCTTCTACACTGAGGTAAAACCAAGACTTTCTCAACCTTCCTGAGAAATTAAGGAGGAGGAGAGTCTCAAAGTAGCCAGTGGTTTGCATTTGGAGGCATGCAGCAAGGATGTGAAGAACTCTTCTCTGAACTGCTGCATCCATACTGGTTCTCGTGGTATCCCTTCTCAGAACTGCAACACTTTGTATAAACACTGAAATACCCGCTGGCCCAGGGACTCGAGGCTGGGTCTGAGTCCAGTGAATGCCCCAATCATTCAGTGGTAGTGCTGTTCTGTCTCTTTTTATATAGCTTTTGTTTGAAACATATCATAAGATCTTTGATTGATAGACAAATGCTATACTCATCAACGCTTTGGCAACAGGATTTTTTGCAGAACAAGATTGTTTTGTAGATTAATAGTGACCCTTGATTCCTGTGAATGTAGTTATGCCATCACTGCCTTTTATGCATATTTAAAAGGCAGGGCAGGGCAGGTCTAGATGTTCCCAGGAAACAAATGTTTATGTCAAGAGCCAATGCTGAAACAGTTTTAAAAATTAGAATAGATATACTAAGACCTACATTGAAATCTTATTTTTTAAAAAGAGCAGCTCCCCCTGCCCTATCCCGACAGTTGCCAGGTGGGTTAGAGAGTCTGGAAGGCAGGAGCGAGCCTCCTGGGAGCTGCTTGCAAAATAAGGACAAGGTGAGGCATAACCAGGGATATGTATCACAGGTTACTTCATCTCTCCGTGTCAGAACCACTTAAAAGTGTGAGAAGGGTTGTTGTATTTTATTTTCTTTAAATTATATTTATTAGCATGTGATACAATTTCAGTTCCCCTGACAGCCTGTCCTACTGCCCACAAACTATGAGAAATACACAACACTTACTGAGGCGTTACTCCCTAAGTGAGGAAGGGGGAAGGACTTCTGAAGCAAAACAAGGAAAATAATTTGGGCCTGCAAGATCTGCACTTTACAGGATGTCAATCAAGCTTACTATTCCTCTGCTTTGGAGAGAAAAAATCTTCTCCTACTGTTTCCCAGGAAGGAACAGCTGCAAGAACTGAAAGTGTCTGCATCTATTTTCCTTGGTAAACATGGGAATATTTAGTTTCAGCAAAACCAGATGGTTTACGCCCTGTGAATATGCTGGCATTTGACACCAGCAGCCAGTTTCACAAAGTACATGCAGAGAGTTAGAAAGAACTCTTTTAAACTCTGGGACCTGACACAAGAAATGAAAGCTCTGAAGGCAGAAATAACAGATTGACAAAAACCCCAACCTTTATCCAGGGATCTCCAAGTGCTCTCTAAATATCATTAATCAGACTACATAACAGTCCATGAAGTGATTAAATTTTGACACACATTCCTCACAGAGGGTTACACTTGAAATGAGAAGGTAAATAAGTTCCTCCAGGTTATGTGGTGAGTCACAGTCTGGTCTCCTGCATGCTCTGACTGTCCAAGTCTCTTCTTGCTAATGCATCTCCAGTGTGCTGTGTCCTCAGCCATATTCCCTGGACACAGGTTTTAAATGTGAAACCATTACAGTTAATAGCACAGGGACAGGATTGCAGTGTATGCAGCATATATCACCATAGCTGGGGCATCTGAGTGCTCTATGGGGAATTTATAATGTGCTAAAGAGATTTATGAACAGCCCTCAAACCTCTTGCTAATGGCAGTTGCAGTGGGTGTTAAGTGACTGAAGGTCCTTAATTATTTGATGATTTTTATTGATTTGTGTTGTTATTGCTTAACATGACTCTGTAGTAACAAGGCATCTATCAATCTGAAAGTGTTTTCCAGCCAGTGAATTATTAAAGTATATGATTCTTATAGGTAAAGTGTTCTGTTGGACTGCTGGGAGGCTGATTTGCTCAAGAGTACTCATAGCTTGCAGGGCAAGGCTATGGGGGCTTTGAGCATCGCAGTCACTGATGGATGCAGCACATGTTCCTGAGCCAAACCCACCCCTGCTGACTCCCTGTTGTCTGCTGCATGTAAAAGCAGGCTTGGGAAGGATTTCTTTTTACCTGCAATTTCAGGGGGAACCTTCCCACAAAAGCATATTTTCTGGACAGCTTAGTGAAATACGTATTTACTGTGAATCACTAGGTATTGCTTCTTCTTAGACCTACAGCCATGAGCCCTAAAGGGGTTCTAGTCCTGGTTCAGGACACAGCCAAGGCCTGCAATATCTCCTTCAGTTTCCTGGAGAAGAGCTGTGTTGTGCTCCAGATTATCCCATCGTCTGCATGATGGAGGGTGTGCCACTGAGCACACCTGCCCTGCAGTTGAGGCAATGCTATAATTTAATATACTTCATGATCAGCATTTTAAGAGTTTGAATTTGCTATTTCTCCATTATGTAATTACATAATAATAATAATTTAACTAACATAATGTACGTGGCATTTTGCTGTTGCTTCTTATGTAAATTAGAGATATTTAGCAATATGTTGCAAAATGGATATGTGTATTTCAGACTGAGATCTAAGAGGTTACTTTGATTCAGAATAAAATATAAAGAAGCTGTTGGGAAGACCTATTTTATAAAGAAATAACTATTTAATTATAACTCTTAATCCCATGGCTTATTCACTAATGTAGAAACTGCAGAGCTTCGAAGTGTTTAAATTAAAAAAAAAAAAAAGACCATACAAAACCCCTCTCTACTTCTGTCTTTTTAGAGAAATTCAGATACTTAAATGTAGGTTCAGAAACTGAAATTATACACAAATGGGGAATTTGAGGCTGAATTTTGCAAAAGCAGCAGGAACAACTAACTAAACATTAGGGAAATAGCTAATCTTTAGGTAGAAAAGAACACTTATTTTAGTTGTTAATCTGCTCATAAGAAGCAGAGACACTCTATATTTAAAGTACACTCCAGAATAATTAGAAAGAAATTTAAAGTCAAATTTAAATATCAAAACATGTCAGACAGCTTGACTTCTACCCCATTGTAACAAACACTTTCCATTCCTATTAACTTATACAGTATTTTTATTACCTATTAAGTAATCTAATTTAACCCTGTTGTTCCAAAAATAGTTCACTTGCATAGAGTATGGCTCAGAAGAACAGGAGATGGGGATACCACGGCAATGAGTCGCACTGACAGGTTTAAGCCTTGAGTCAGCAAAACCTAGCCTTACTCTGAAAGCCTGGGTGGGCTTGATTCAGAGGAGGCCACAGCAGTCATTTGGGTTTGGGGGTTGCACACCATGGTGTCCCAAAAGCGTGTCCCAGGTCTGCAGAATCCCACATGGCCGTGGCTGGCCACGCTGCGCTTTCCCTGGAGCCAGCGCTGGCCGCAGGCGGTCATTCCCAGCTCCCGCTCTCCCTCCCCACCGTGGTTTGCCATCCTTGCCGCCGTGCTGATGTTTGTGGGATTGCACTGCCAGTCAGGTGTCTGCAGCGATCCAGATGGATAACAACTCCCGCCGGCTCTCTGGAGAGCGGTAGCTGTAACCCGTGCTGCTCTGGGTGGCGCGGTGCAGAGCACGGCTCCCAAAGACACGCGTCTCACCCGACTGGAGACCGCGGGACGAGGCTGAAAGGGGCAGTGGCTGCGGGCGGAGGGGGCTGGCTGAGCAGCCCCCCGAGCGGTGCTGTGGGGTGGCGGCACCCCCAGCATCGGCGGGCTGGCAGGGAGGGTACAGCCCCCAGCTGCGGCTCCCGCATCCTACTGAGTCATCCCGTGACTCCAGATAAGCCACGTGCCTTATCGTGCCTCAGCCTGCCACCTGCAAATCAGTGATAACAACATTTAAATAATTCAGAAGAACGTAGCAAGGCTTACTGGAGGTTTGTAATATGTTTTGGACTCCTTACATACAGTAGTGAGGAATTTAAGGTATCACTGTTACGGAGCGTGTTGCTCGTAGTGCTGTCTTCCTCCAATAATCCCTGCAAACTCCCTGTCTTCCTACTTTCATTATCAGTGCTCGGCTTTGGTGTCATTGTGTTGCTTGGACGCCTTCTAATTTAAATTTCATGTTTTGATTTCTGCGTGATAACTTCAAACACCAATTTTCTTCTGCTACGCTATGCAGCCTTTTGCTCATTTTAATGAAACCTAGCAACCATAATGTAAATTGGAAATAACTACAGCCCATTAGACTATTGAAATCCCTGAAGATTTGAATTATTCACTATTAACAGAACTTGTATAATTATAGGTTAAGATATCACTTAGGCATTTAGCATACATCAGCTCCACTGTTAATTTTTAGCTCTTGATCTGTATTAGTAACCTCAGCTTGCTAAATTAAAGGATATGCCTCCAATTAGCCTAAATTTAACATTCAAGAACACATCTCTGGTGGGATGATGCTTATAAGTTTAGAACATCCAGGCAATTTCAGCTGATCTACTAAGTCTCTATCACAAGTGGACGAGAAAACATATTCTTACAAACACTTCCATGACTTTCACAGAGGTAAAAGAGAAAAGGACAAAGCTGCATTTTGTGTAAGGTCCCAAGCCAGAAGTGTGACAGGCATTGCTGCCCCTGTAGGGATCCCCCAAAAAGTTTGTACCTGGGACAGAGGCAGTTGGGTCATTGAATGAGACCTTCAGAAGCCAAAATACTTAAGTCTGAGGCAACAAGAAAGCATTGAGATACATAGAGAGAGAGAAGAAAAGAGAGCACTGACATTGTTAGCAAAAGAAACCCCAGCCCAACCAACCAACACTGTAAACAACAAACTAGCAAAAAGCCATTACTTTTCCCCAGGAACACTGGCTGTGTTTAACACAGAGGGGCTGGTAGGACACCTCTGTTTGTGCCCTGCACATGAGCTCTGTACTACAGCGCAGGCAGCTGTGGCACCTGTGCAGTGTGTGCTCCTCCCAGAGTCTGGTGCTCTATGAACAACACTCTGCACAAGCTGACTGCATGTCAGAGTTAGGCAGTGTAAATCCCTCATTCAAAGCTGAGCTCCTTTTTTGGGATTGTCCCCAGGAATCTTGAGCATCTTCTTTCCAATTGAATGACCAGAAAAGTTAGTGTGACAGAGTTAAAATCTCATGTACACATCCATTAAAATAAGAGCACCTTCTGATCAGAGTAAGCTGTAATTGGCTGGTTAGAGATCTTAATAACAGGCTTTCAGCTACCACTGGGTAGTTTTAACTCCTTCCTGAGAGTCTGAAATATGGCTGCAGTATCTTTGATAAGACTCCACATTTGTCTTTTTTCTTCTGTTTGCTAGTGTATAAATTAGCTCTTCTGTTTCATCAGGAAGGGAAGATTGCTGGTAACTATCTGTGTATTTTTCATACCATTTGATACCTGCTTTAGATGATTAGCTTGCATTACATAGTCCTAGGTAATCACACTTCCACTTCTGGAAAGCCATTTTAAAATACATAGCTAGAAAATGGTTTAGGCTTCAAAGCAGGTGATGAGTCTGTTCACACGTGCTGGTCAGAAGGTGGAATAGAATCTTAAAGCTTTTGTCTCGGCCAACACTGAGAAAAAATACAGCTTTTGGCACTGTCCTCTCTTATGTCCATAAACTCAATAAAATAAATTACAGTAAACATGAGTGATCTTGTTAATGAGGAGAAATGCAGTGCACTTGGTAGCTGTATAATTGTGTCATAAGTATAATTCAAAAAATGGTTGCTAGTATTGATGAGTGTCTCCATAGGAAAGCTCTGGGTGATAAGAAATCCTCTTGCTGGGAAATCTGCTTATAAACTTATAATGGCAACCATTACAGAGAAGAGAAAAAGCACTAAACTGGAAAATGCTATTAAAAATGTAATAGAACCCAAATTATTCAAAGCTTAGTCACGACATTCATTCAGCAAAACGTCTTGCAAAATGTGGACATTATTGGAAATAATTGGAATCAAAAGATTATACTACTAATACCTAACTTTGGTGTACCCAGAACAAATGAAGAAGAAAAAAGAACATTTTCAGCTCACAGCACACTGAGGATTTTTCCAGGGTTTGTTTCTTTCACTTAGGAAATTGGACCGTGTCATACAAAACCTTTTGTCATGTTAAGCAGTCACTGTAGTATGTGCATCTTTTTAGTTAGACGTCCAAAATTATGGGGGTGCCTCACTCTTTACACAGTTCTTTCTGGCCATGCCAATTCCAAAACCATTATGCCTGTAGTTGTCCTACCAGCCTCCAAATGAAGGCTTTGGTTGATGAATCTCAGATTTGTGACATCCTCCATGTGCTTGCAATCCTGTTTCTGAGCATCCAGAGGTGGTCCAGCACAGGTGGTACTGATACTCCAACACCTCTGTTTCATGAGGCTCCTTGAACTTATTATTTCTTTGGCTGTATTGCTTGTCCCTGCTGCCAGGATTATTTGTGTCCTTTGTAAAGTAGATGCCATCTAGTATAAAATCCATTAACAGCTCTGAGAGTAAGGACCGAAGCTGAGGTGCCTGACTAATTCAAGGCAGCTCACTGATGAGCACGTGGGATTTTTCATCACCCTTTGGAGGCTGCTTATTCTACTCTGTGGTTGCTGGGAATGCCTGTATGCCTGACTCGAGTGCTTTGAATCACCCTACATGGACAGGGACCGACTTCTCAGCCCTTGCAATGTCTCAGTAGAGCTGCCTAAGCAGTCTGGCCTCCTCCTCTGCCTCTCCTTGTGTGGGTTTATGCCTGAACCCTTGCAGATTTCTCTTTAAAACTGTCAAATGTTTAAGGAGTTTGGATTTCTCTCATCTACTCTGGAACTTTACCTTTAATTACTTAGAACAAAGACTTCTCCCATTCTAATTAAACACCTTTTGCCTCAAGTGCCGGCTATCTGTGCCTTTGCATGATCATTTACTTTCAAGATTTTAAAAGCATTTTTCACTTGCATGCTCCAGATGGCTTGCCAGTGACAACATTCATGCATTTAGTTCTTTTCTCTCATTAAGCCTGAGGATTTTCAAAATATTTCTGGAATGCGATCTTACAGTTTTCTCTCTCTCTCTTTTTTTTTTTTTCTTTTGCCCTCTTCAACCCAAATGCAAGAAGAAGTACAAAACAGGTGTTACCATGTCTGATTTGATGTTGGTTTTTCTTGGATGGGAGAAGAGTGGAAAGGGTACAGGCAGAACTTACTGAAATTAGTGATGTCAACAGTCAGAAATACAAGAGGCAGGTACAGTACTGCTCAGTTGCTGTGATCCTTTAAATCTGTCCTCCTGCCCAGCCTTCCTGGGTACATCTGCTCTGTGATTGGAAGAATGAGCCAAGCTATCAAAAACCCGAGCAGGTAAGGCTTCCTCACACAGCATCACACAGGTGCAGTCTAGCCACACCAGCCCATCCACGGACAAGAAGAGAGTCTCCTGCAGCTGGTTATGGCAGCCAGAGCCAGCAGCTGCACGGGGCGAGGGAGAACCTGTTCTGTGCAGGGCACAGCCTGCCTGGTGTCCTGTAACATCTTCTCTTCAACCCCTTTTAAGCTGCACATGTGCACCAATTAGTAAGGACGTTAGAGCTGGCATGAGTTACATAGGAAAGAGTGAAAAGTCATATAAATGTGTAAGTAAGTGGGAGTAGGACAAGCAGGACTAATTTTTTGCATGTTTTTGTACTTCCCAGGGTGTTGCTTTTCTCATGATACCACCCTCTGCTAGTGGGGGAATCCCATTGATGCAGCCTTTTTCTAAAGGATCAGGCCTGATCCTCCCTCTCAGATGGGCTGGCATCCTTGTGCTGACTCCTGAACCGGGTGAGAGTCAGACCCACTGTGTGGCTGGGGAAGGGGGGGGTTTGGAAAACAAATTATACTTTGTTAAGTGGTTAGAAGACATGCTGACTTAAATAAGCACTTAGCTCCCATTTACACTTGAAAGTTTTGTCATGCTGGTAGAGTTCTGCCAGTAAACTCCTCCTACATAATTAGAGGCTTTTTGCCTATAAGATGCATTCCAGTCTGGCAAGCGATATAAGCCATAACATCAAAACCACCACTTTTTTTTTTCTTTTTCTTTTTTTTACTGGTGTAATTGTGTCTGTGCAAGGGCTTTTGTTGAAGTACTTATGTAATAAAAATCACCCTACAAAACACAAAGCCTTCAAGTGCAAACTGAAACCTTGTCTACCCAGCCAGATGTTACCGTGCTTTAAATACAGTTATGGAAAATCAAGGTAAATTTGTTAGAGTGTGCTGGCCACAACTGAGCAGTGATCAGACATGAAGTTAAATCCCATTCAGCACTATATGAGCTAACCATATATCCAGAGCAGTATAATATAATTTGACTTTTTCATAGCTGTGGTTGGACAGGGACTGTTCAACTTGCTTTAAACTATATTAAATTTTAATAGGGCTGGAGAGAAATCTGCTTTATTTCAGTTTATTTTTCACTAGCATTATAACATATTTATTCTGACATCCATTACTTTGGTTGTCATATCAATTAAGTGTGTTAAGCATTCTTCCTTATAGGCTTTCATATTTATTTTCCATTTTTTTGATACCATGAACTCTAAGCATATCTGAGATACAAGTGGAAAAGAAATGTCTGTCCCTTTGATACTCCACTGAATCTTTAAATGCAGACCCCCTAAAATATTTTAAATTGCCTAGGTTAAACTATTTTCAAGCCTTAATATGGCAGATTATCAATACAAATGACAATAAATCTTCTTAGCTGAGTATCACTTTCTAAAGGATGTCATTAGGCACACTCAGGTTAATTTTCCCCAGTGGACAGTAATTTGGTCTTGCATTTCTAATAGTCCACCGCATTTTAATTATTTTTCTTTCACATTACTGTTGCTAGATTTCCCCAACAATGCTAATGCTGCCCTTCAGAAAACAATGACAAGTTTTTATAATTGGCAAGGCTAGGACCTGAAGAAGTCACAGAAACTTATTTATTAGGCCCCATAGAAAATCAATACTATCTTACACATACAGTGCAAGTTTCACTCACTGATATCCAAAGTCCATCTGCTGATGAAGGACTGGAGCCAGATTTGCCCTGGAATCAGTCACAGTTTGTTACTGCATTCAGGGGAGGTAGATTTAGGTCCATACTAAGTAAAAGAGAAACCTAATTTTTCTCTGAGGTGCAATTAATTCTGCAGTGGGATGTGGACCAGAGCAATCAGCTCTGCTTATTTCCCAGACATGAGAATGCCCATCACCACGCTGTAAGCACCACCTCACAGTGTGACAGCTGAACAGCTGGTTAAGCAACAGCTGAAGCAGGAAATGCACAATGCTCTATCCTGGTGATACCACTGGCAAATGTGACTGGACAACGTAAATAGCCAAGCTGGAATTAAACTAGGCATTGTAGCTTTTTTACAGAATGCACTGAGGGTCTCCTACTTGCCACAGAGAGGGTTTGTGCCTCATCCCAGGCAGGTGTTGTGGCTCACGATGTGTTGGTACTGCGTCTGGCAAAGACAGTCTGTCGTGTCACTGTGACCTCTGTAGGACTTTACATGACGATAATCCTTGGAGAGATCCCTGCCACCAGCACTTAAAGCTACAGAAAGGACAAACTGAAAGGCTGAACCAGGAACCAGGAGTGCAGTAGAGCACTGGCACTTGCTTTCAGTCATGGGATACTAAATAGACACAGTGACTGAGGTTTTCAGAGGACCGTGAGAAAGTCAAACACTTGGATATATTTTTTGTATTGTTTTTTGCCTGCAAAAACAGTGAAGGACTACTGGCTGATACTCCACTTCAGGCCAGAGCCTCACACTGAAATAATTAAATTCTTGCTTCACTACTCAAGCAAACAGACCCAAGAGCATTTTTTCTAAAAACAAACAAAAGTGATGCAAATGCAATTTTGTTGCTGGCACACAGCCTCCATGTGTATTGCACCCATTACTTTTGCTTTGGTGGCAAGCTGAAAGCAAATATATATGAGCCTACAGCTGTTTAAGGTCAATCCTGCCAGGCTAACAGTAGGGTTTTCTCTGACCATCTATTATTGCCATCTGTATCACCACAGGAGAGTATCATCTCCTCTTTGCTCTAAGTGCTTGCTGTTATCCTCTGCAGCACCGATTGATTTCCCAGTACAGATAATAATAAACACTGAAACAGTTACACAATCCACCTGCAATTTTCCAAGAGACGACATAAAAAATTATGCCTGTGAAAAGCAGAAACTTTCGTGTCCAAAGAATACTGTGTAATTTTGGTAAATAGCCTTAAATGTATAATTCAAGTGTAGAAGTGGGAACTACACAATTCCAAAGATTCATTAGTGGTTATGTATCTTTTAGCTCCAGGCCATTGTGTGAATCTGGACCAGGTGAGTAGTGACAGAAAGTTGTTACTACCTGGCAGCCAAGGGGAGAAAAGGTGGTGTTTCATCCCACTCAGGTTTTCCATGGGCTGCTGACCACAATACAAAGACCCTGGACTGAACAATGTGCACAGATTAATCATCTGACTCTGATCTGGGAATAATCCCTTCTGATTGGGATGGATAAGCAATTGCCCTGTATGGCAAGTAGTCTTACCACTGCCCTTTCTGTACTTATTGTATGAAAAATGAGTACAGGCAGACCTGTAGCCAGTCCAAATTGTCAGAGTTTGGGTCATTGATTTCAGAGTGATTACCATTGCTTACAGTGCTGAGGAGCTGGCCCAACAGGGTTTATATACATTGATGGAAGCCAGGAGAGTTTTTGTGAGCATTACGTATATTTTTTATATATGTCTACTGTAGATTAATTTTCCCTCTTTTAAAGTTACAAAATATGTTTCTCAAATTACTTGCAATCAATCAATATCCAATGCATTGGATTTTTTCCACCCTCTTACTATACCAGATTTCACTAATTTTACAGCACATTTGAGTAAAACACATGGGTTTAGATTTTTATAGTGCCTTATGGTATTGTTGCTGGGAAAGTACTTTTAAAGCTGGGTGAGAGGTTTTTTCTTTTCTTTTTCTTCTGTGCATGCCTTCTTTAATCCAGTCTCAAGTTCTGGTATTTCTGTCCTTTTCAACCTTTGATAGATATGAACAGGACATACATTCAGAATTCCCATTTCACTGCAAATTTTTAACTTGCCTCTATAAATCACATAACCCATTCTGCTGCTAGTGGAAGGTATGTGTCTCCAACAAATTATATACCAGGTATTAGTGGTGTTAAACTCTAAGAACTCTAAACTCTAACCTAATAAAAAGTACATTTGTCATTACATATTTCAATAAATGGGCAGAACACCTTTTTTAACTGTCTTGAAGGAAGCAGCACAGGTGCAGTCTCATGCTTAAGAGCAGCCATTTCTGCTCCTTCACATCACACAGAGTAATAAGCAGCTGGTGTGATTAATGAAATGAACTAAGACCTTCTCCAACCTGATTTGAGTATTTAGTTAGCCAAAGCAGGTGTTTACTTCCCATATGACAAAGCAACAGGCGTTACTATAATTAATAAGGAGTAATAATAAATAATTTTGAGAATATGAGCTTTACGAATGTTTACTGAATGGTTTAACAACAGATTAAAAAACCCCAAACTCCTCCAAGCATGACTACAAACCCCCCGTTTCCCTGCCCTGGGTTTCTGGATGCGAGCCATAACGCCCCAGTGGCTCAGCTCTGCGCCAGGGCGGGCGAGAGGAGGGGACACCAAACCCACGGGAATGAGGCCGCCGGCCAAACTCCCCACTTGCAGCACACCTCTGGGGCACGCACACCCACGGAGGTGTGGGTGTGTTTTCAGTGCTGTAGGGCACCCAGACAAGCTGGGGAAAGAGCCTGGGCAAGTGGAAGATTTGTATCTCCCCGTGGAGAACGTGGGGTGACGACAGACCCGACATGGGGGCCGTGTCTCACGGCTGGCTCATGGTCTGTGCTGTTGTCAGCCTGAGCAGCACAGGCCAGCCTGGTAAAACAGCACCATGTTTACCCTTTGGTTTTCTAAATGAGATGCTCTCACGTCCCTTTTCCATCTCTGCAGCTGCTATTTCGTATTTACATGGTGCCATACATCTTCTCACCTGCCTAGAGCCTTTAACACACAAAACATAAAATAAAACCCCAAGGTATCTCATCCCAGCCACAGCACTATGCAGTTTCTCATCATTTACTTGGTTCTTTTTTCAGCAAAGAAACATTACTCTGGGGGAGAGGCACAGGGACCTATTGATCTACTGACTTGGATGTCAAATTGGCAGATCACACATAGCCTCCCAAAAGCTTCTCTGTTGCTGAGTACCCTACTTTTGCAGTAGCTAAGCAGCCTGGCCTCCTGAAGGGGGATTTACTCAAGTAACATGTCACTTTTCCCAATAGCATTTTCTCTTGCAAACACCCATCTTGTCAATGAGCAATTCCATAACCATTAGTGACTCTGGCTTCACAGTGGACCAAATACATGTTTTGTGTACTTGAAGAAGATTTGGTGCTTTTGACTGGACCTGCAAATTAAATGGCCTGAAACACAGAACCAACTTTGGCTTCAAGGAAGAAAGTTCAGTGAAGTAAAAGTTTAGTAATTGTAATGAAGGTTAAAGTAATTTGACCTGGGTTGAATTTCAGCTTGAAAGAAGGGCAAATTGAGAACTTGCAAAGACTTGAAGAATAATTCCATAAACAAAAAAGGTACTTTATCAGATAAGCATTCCCATTAATTTTTATTCAGTCTCATTCAAGGAAGTTATTTTTTTTTGAGCCAACAGATTATGTTAAGATTAGTTCTGAACTCCTCCAGAAAGTTGGCTGTCTCTGTTTCTGAGCCATGACTGAATCCTCAATGAGAAGAGGACAGAAGAAAGGTTTTGTGCCACAACAGCAGACAAATGAAGAGCCTACAATCCCGGGAGAGGACTGATAGGGGAAGGCTGGAGGAGAGGCAAAGGCACCATCATTTGCCTATCAAGGGAAGTCTGAGGTAAGGGAAAGGCAGATCTTTGTTTCAAGGTTTGGTGTGGACAGAAGAACCTTACAGCCAGCTGGCCAAGCTCTTAGTGCAGAGGCCTTCTCTTCCAGAAACAGGTGAGGTCCTATCTGTGGCCTTGCCATAGAAAACACATGAAAAAATAATAAAAATAGTATCCACCATACATTGGGGTTAAAGAGGGAGAGCTGTGATGTAGTGCTGATTAGCCCATGACTTTATTCTACTTTTTTTGCTTTGCTCTTCTTTTCCTGAAATTCTCCACTGTTTTTACTACTCCCTCTCTCTCATTCAAACTGTGTTTGAGAAACCATTCCTCTCCATGGACTGGAGAGCGGGCTTTGGATCAAATCCTACAATACATCTGCATCTTGTTGAATTACTAAACACACTTGCTTCACAATCTTTGTGCTATATATTGCTTCATCAGATGAAACAATGATAAAATTTGATCACATGGTCTAATTCCAAGGAAGGCCAATACTCTATCCTAGTCAGAACTAGCAGGCCAGCTCAGCTTTTTAGTCCTTTGGAAATCTGGGCTCCTTTAACCACAGGTTTTCACTGCTGGTAGGTGGCCAGATTTACAATACAATAAATTACTTGCTCCTGGAGAGAATTCTTATCAGATAAATACAGTGATTTCTTTATGCTGTCTAGAGACAATCTCTGAAAAAAAATTTTATGCAGCCTGATGTGACTGATTTAGTGTTAATTTATAGGGATACATGCATTCTCTATGATGGCTTACTTTCAAGATTGTTTGTTTTTTGAATAGTGATCTCTATGTTACTATCACTATTAATCAAGACAAAGGAAACTTGTGGCTCACAGTCCCTTGCCCATATGAGTCCTCACTCCCAGTACATTGAAAGCATGAGATGAGTCTAAATTTATGGCTCATCAAAGCCCATTAAGTATGGGAAAGGTTTTTTCTCTTCTGATTTAAACTAATAAATAACCATGAAGAAGCCAAGAAGGAGAAAAAATGGCTCAGAATAGGTTTCTCTGCAGCAAACACTCTGATTGAAAAGACTATGACAGTATCATAACCAGAAGATAATGCTGGCATAAAGAAAGAATACATATTTCAATGTTGCAAACAGTGAGGTTAAAAATTAATTAAAGAACCTTACCCATATATAAAAGATGGGGGGCTAGTCTAGTCTCAAACCCGTAAGTGTGGAAAAGATTTGAGGTTTAAAATGAGTGCCTCAGCTGGTGCTTTAAACAAAGACTTTTAACCAATAATTAAATTAGTAAAATCAGGAGTTGTTTGGGGGGTTGGGGAGTTTTTTTGGTTGGCTGGGTTTTTGTTTGTTTGCTTTTGGCTGTGGGGTTTTTCTGGTTGGTTGGTTGGTTTGTTTGGGTTTTTTTGTTTTGTTAAATTGCTAAAATACTGTACCTGCCTTTAGACACCAAAATTGCCTCAGTGAGAGAGAAATTAAGTGCCCACAACCATAACATGATGGCCACTTCTGTAGCTTTGTTAAGAAGACCTCACTGGCAGGGGCTAGGGAAAGCTCCTGCCCAGGATTCTGAAGCTAGGATTAAAATAAATATATGGAGACTTTGATACCCCTGTCTTTCTTTCCTTCCCCCTTCCTTTTCTTATTAGCTTTGGTATCAAAGACCTTCACCCTGTAACACTTGTTACTTGGACTTCAGAATAAATGCATTCAGTCCCCATGAAACCCTACAGAGAGCACACTGCAAGTGGGTAGAGTGAGTGGGGGAGCACACTCAGCAACAAACAACTCTCCTGCCTGTAACAATTCCTCCTAACTGCATCTGCACATCTGTCATTCATCTATCTCTTTATACTTGCTAGCAGATTTATGAATATCTAGGCCACTAAGCAGATTTTCTATTCGAAACCTGTGGCCCAAATTCTTAAGAACACACATTAAGTCCCCTTAAAAGGACAAAGAGGAGTGTGTCTGTTTGTTTACATTTGTTTAGAAAGCAGAGCCAATGAGCTAAATTATGATGTATTTGCATAAGAAACAGTGGAAATCTGCTTGAGTAAGAGAAAGAGTACCAATATATTTCTGTTTTCTGATCAGTACCTCCCCTACATTCAACATGCCTTACGATGGTTAATTCTGTCAAACGTATAAACGTATTCTGTCAAATTCGTAATTCTGTCAAACGTATAAATAGTACAAGCTAGGGGGTCAGCAGCTGTGTCCCCTGCCTCCTCACATCCAAATGCCTCATATCTAAATGCCTCACATCCAAAATGCCTCATATTAAAGAAGACTGCAGCACAGCTACTTAATTGTTCAGCCATTTAAAGGGCAACAAAACCAGTTAAGCATTTCTGAACCCTAGGCTTACATTGGCTGTCAGTTCCCTAAAAAGCATCTTTTCACCTTAGAACACAGTCCAGAACAGTAAAAGACCCCCACAGTGAAGCCTCACATACAAGAGCACTTAATGAAACTAACACCCAATGGTTTAAGAAAAACAAATCGTGTATTTCAATTTGATTGAGAACATCCTATGGACATTGGAGTGGAAGGATTTTTTATACTGATGGCATGGGCTGGGAGTGTGCTCACTTGGTTCTGTTCCCTGGCCTTAGCTAACCACTTCTAGCATCACTCTGGGCGCACTAATTATCTCCTGGTTACATTTAGGAAAATCCCATGAACAGCTTTCCAAAGCTGGGGTTTTTTTCAGAATTCTTGATGATGTGAAATGATTAAATCAGGATTAATGGTGTTTCTAAAAATACTTGTGCAGTCACAAGTTGTTCGGTCCAATGCAGGAAAAAAGGTTAAATTATACAACATAAGCAGAAGTTCAGCATAGATGATCACAACAGTCCCTGCTGGACTTAATATCCATGAATTAATGCATGACAGGGAATAAATGCATTGGGACATTGTGTGATTACTGATTCCAGCTCCTGCTCCCTCTTTTATGAAGCAGCTCTCAAGCTCAGCAGTTTATAACCCCACTGCATCCCCGATAAAATATACCATCAATGCACTGCTACTGGGGTACAGGGCACGGAAAAGCAACAGAAGAGGATACATAATCTCATTATTCAAGTATACATGCATTTTGGTCATGAATGTAGGCATAAGCAAATCTTCAAGATGGAAGCTGAAAATAAAGGGTGTCAGAACAGAAATTTCCTGTCCCTGTCATTATGTAAGTAGCAAACATTTCGGATCTCTTGTGCTATCTTTTTTTGGCTTTTTAAAACCTTTTTCCTTTCTTTTCTTTGAAGCCTCAGACACTGATGGTTATTCAAGTCTGAATCACAGAACAGTTTGGTTTGGGAGGGACCTTAAAGATTATTGAGTTCCAGCCTCCCTGCCGTGGGCAGGGGGACACCTTCCACTGGACCAAGTTGCTCAGAGCCTCATCCAAGCTGGCCTTGAACACTTCAGGGATTGGGCATCCACAACTTCTCTGGGCAACCTGTTCCAGAGCCTCCCCACCCTCACTGTAAAGGATTTCTTCCTAAAATCTCATCTAAATCTGCCCTCTTTCAGTTTAAAGCCATTCCCCCTTGTCCTATCAATAAAAAGATTAAAATCTTAAGAGGTTAATGGCTTGATCCTGCAAGGCAAACTTTTAAAAAGTAGATTGGAAGAGTTCTTTGTCAAAAACACACAGAGTAGCTGCCTTTGACAAAAGAAACCATTTTCAGTGTGAGCTTTTAGTTTCAGCTGTTTGTCAAAAGTAGATCACCCAGTGCTGATTTAAGGTAGTGGTTCAGCTTCCATGTGATTTCAGTGACCCAGCCCTTTGCCACTGCTCTTATTCCATCCACCCAGCACAGTGAGTCAACTGACTGCATTTAGGAATTTGCTGTACACCTGTAATTTATTGTGCTGTCATCTCAGAAAGAAGTATTGTTGAAGAATGACATAGTCTTTCCTTTAGAATTTACTGTCCCAATAAAATTAATTGCCCAACCTCCAGTTCCTAGAAAGCTCCACAGAGGAAATCAAATTCTAAAGAGGGTCCTTTCTTATCAGTACCAACTGAATGAAAAGTGAATCACTGCATAGGCCTCGATGTGAAACACAGATGGCCTTGGAGTGGCAACCAAACTTTAAGAGTTCATGTTTCACAGAAAACACCAAGATGTGTAGCTGGAAAAGGTTGCTCCCACACTTTGAAGCATTTTTTGTTTTAATGTAGTTAGCTGTTGTTTCAGAATGCAAGGACGAGCCCACCCAGAGCAACTGTGATTTAGATAAGGGACATGTGCAGTTGCATGCCAGTGGCTGAGTCAGATGAGTGACAACACAGAAAATCCAATCCAGCCTTTGCTTTGAGTCTGGCACATATTAAAAGCCGCATCCCAAGGAAATGTGGGGCAAAAAGGTACGGTCTGGTAGGAATGGTGAGGGCTGTGAATGAACACAAAGCTGGTTTGTCCTAATCCTGCCCACCCAGGAGGCTCAGTGTAGGGGGTAGGTTTTCCAGGACCAAGGAGGTCCATACTCCCCTTCCCGTACTGTTAGCACCACCTGGCACAGCACACACACGATGTGGCTCCAAGGGAAAGCGGCCACACCACTGAGCAGCTCCCCCCACTGCTCCATCAGGAACAGGGTGCTTTCCAAACTCCGATGAGCAAAGACCCGCGACTCCTTCTTGAACGGATTCGCTATTCCATGCTAGAGTTAGCAGCCTAAGACATGAAAACTCAACAGCCGTAACATTTAACAGAATTAACTTAACAGCCTTAACTGTGCCTCACAGTGTCAAAGAGTTTTGAAGAAAAAAAATCAGTGCCAGAAACTTGAAATCCCACTACCTATTAGATCCAAGTCCACACTAGTCCTCAGTTTCTTTTTAACAGAAAGCTTAAGGTTATTCAGCTATCTAGCTGAATGAGTAAGGAATATAATTTTCATGAGTCTTCAGAGGATATACAGAAATCAATAGCACCATCCAAATTTTGCCACTAATTTGCCATGGTTAGGTCACTTAAATTCTCCATTCTCCCTTATTCCTGCCCATAAAGTAAAGACAATTCTAATGACTGCTCTTATTACAGAAATACTGGAAGATTTAATGAGCTAATATTTTTCCAACAGTGGAAATATGTAAAGTACTCGGCAAATGCTGAATTTTATCACTAGTGCTGGAAGAGTGGTGGATAGTAAGAGTGCCAGCCCTTTTAGCTAAGGGAGAGATAGAAAAAATCTGTTTTATTGAGATGGAACCAAAATTGAAATGCGTTCAACTTTGACAAATTTTCACAATTGGATGTTACAGAACCTGCTTAAAACCCCATTATGAAGTCACACAACACATTTGATGCTTTTCAAAAGCAAGAGAGTGACTCCCTCATCTCCACAAACACTTCAATCTTGCTTTTACTGCTTCTTCACATACAACTTGCCATTACATATTTTAAAATCTCTATGCCAGGCAAAATGAATTAGTTCAAAAGTCTTATGGAGAAGAGATTTACAAACTTGTTTGATAAATGCTGTGCTTCAGCCGAGGATGGTTTTTCTTTGCACATTAACAGATGAAAGCTACCAGAAATTATTATAAAGCCCAGGGCAAGAAACTCAGGTGGTATAAAAGTACTCTTCAGTTGGCTTAGGATTACTTATACTTTGAGGATCTGGACACAAACCAAGAGGAAGCTTGCCAACAGAGCTTTTCCTCAGCAACAGTCTCTTAGAGAGGCCGTTGCAATCCCAAATATTTTCCTCTATTAAACCCCTGTTCCAGCTCAGGAGTTCCTTCCTTTTGCAGTAGCAATGGGAAAATGCAACCAACAGCATCAGACCCATCTGTACAAGTAGTTTAATGACACAGATCCATGATTAGTATTTCAGTTTGTGCACTGTGCTTACCAAAGAAGCCTGAAAGCCAGCTTCAATTCATAAGGAAACATATTTTTCAAAGCCATCTGAGCCGACATGTTCACAAAAGAACACTATCTGACTCACTGAAATCAAGATCCTCCTCAGCAATAAAAACCTGGGGAAAGAGAGGATTTGCATCTCGCCCAGGATGTCAACAGGATTTGCTCAATGACAAAAGACACACTGATCACTGACAGCCTAAACCCAGCACAGAGGGCATCAGCAGTTAGTCCTGTCCTTGTAGAGGTCTAAAATGTGTTCATAATTTCCCTCATTTCATCAATTTCAATAAGATCAGAATGTTCACATCAGTAAACATACACATTTGGTTAAATAAGCTTGTATGGTAAGATTACACTCTGTACTGGAGTTTGCAGAACAGCACTGCTACCAGGACGTGCAGCTCTGTGCCATCAGGTGCCATTACTTTTGTTCTCAGTCCCCTATCGTAACACACAGGCCCCCAGGAGGCCATCAGTGATGGCAACTGACATGGGGAGGTGCCTGAGGCACAGAGAGAAATTGGTGTTAGTGATCCTCTGCTGCCCAGGTTTATGGTTTGGGTCACTAAGGAGCCCAGCAGATTAATATTTTTTATTATTTCTCCCTTCACTGTAGCATTCAATTTCTTTAGGTTTATAGCTTTCGCAGAAAAATGTACTGCTAAACACAGATGAGAAAAATATATAGTACATACAGAAAACATGTCCTGTAGGGACCTTTCAACATCATTTCCAGACATCATATTTTTCTGATTATAAAATAACTCCTCAATATCTTCAGCTGTGCATGGTGACACGACATAAACCCAACACAGAAATATCAAGGAATTTATCTGTTTGCATCTTCTTTCCTGCCATCAGCTGTATGAGAGTCATTTACTTAAAAGCAACTTTGGAATACAAGTATTTTGACCTCAAGTATATCGAAACACCTCCAGACAACCTCCATGCAGAAGCAGCTGAGTATAGCCCCATTTCCAGCATGACATGAGGAATAATGTCATTTGATCTCAGTCTTTTTATCTTTTCTAATGCTTTTGTCTCTTTTGCCTACTCCTCCTGTTACCTGGTGTGCAAGATGCACCTTAAGAGATCCAGAATACATTGTCTCAGAGAAACAGCAATTAATTATTAAACCTGTCTCTATAACAGCCTTCCAGGTGTTGAGACAATCTGTAAGCTAAGCACTGATGTTTATCTCTGTAACACAGCACTGCTGCATGAAACCTGTCAGCAAAACTGCTGCACAAGCCTTTTCATTTTTATTCATTTTTATTTTTTATGGAATTGCCTTACAATGGAAAAGTGACTTTTTACAGAAAAAAGATAGACAATCTGTGGCTAAATCCTCTCTTTTGTCCACTTCTGGGCAGGCATGTGTCACCATGCAAAGCATCACACTGATTTTAGTACTGTACTTATCACATTTGCTGTGTAAGCAGTCAGGAGCTGGAAATTTGGAGCCAGGTTTAGATCCAGCATTTGCCATTTCCAAGCCAGCTCGTTTCTCGTGGGATTATACATCTCCACATCATCTGGCTAATTTTAAGGGTGTCCATGGAAGGGGAATAGAGTGGGTGAGGGCTGAGAATCTGCTGCCAGTAAAAAAACCCTGAAAACTGTGGGGTGAGATTTTGTGCCCTGCAGTTGCCAGATGAACCCTTGGTGATTAGATTTCCTTTGTCTGCCTTTATCAGTATTATTACGGTTATTTTTTTCAAGGTCTATAATAACACATTAAAAATCCCTCTCAGGGATCTAAAACTATTGTCCCAATCACAGTGCAAACAACCTAGAAGTAACTTAACGAACACTAGAAGAGTCCAGGTTTCTCATGGGTTTGTCTCTCATGATTTTTCAGAGGTACAAACTTAGGCACTTTTTTGATGCCTAACTACTGTATCTCCCTTACGAATTTTTTGGTATCTATGAAGATACATTTTATTTCCTACTATTCTTTCTGGCATGTGACTCCAGGGTTCCTCTCTGCTCCAGCTGGCTGTCTACTTGCACAAAACTTGCAGGAATTCAATTAGCTTTGAGCCCACTCTCAGCAGCCAAATTAAATCAACTGGTGTGTTCAACAGTTATCTGAGGATGTGCAGAACACGATCACCCTGTTTCCTGTGGAAACCAGACTAGCAATTCTTACTTCTAAGAGCTAATCACTTGCAATGGATGTATGAAATAAATGGGAAAATGAGAAGATGGCAGAAAGGCTGAAGTTGGGTAATGAGAAGCCGAGCATTCTATTGTGCAAGAAAATGAACATTAGTCACAGTCCAATGCTGACAGCTGGCACCTGCTTTGCAACCAGGCAAGGCATTTAAAGGAAGGATGGGCAGCCAGGAGGGAGGTGGCAAGGTGGGGTTTGGTCCCAAATCATCTTATATATGCAAGACAGCATGGGGGAAAACTCCATTTGAAGGGAACTAGTAGGAGATGGACAAGCTGTTTACCCCTGGATCCAAGTGCTGATCCAAGGAGACTGACCTGCCTCCAGCCTTGCCCCATGATGTGCCATTCACCCTGGCCTTGGCCTGGGGGCTCATCTTCCAGCTGAGCACCTCGAAACACTCCTGCTGCCTCAACCCAAATGGAGCAAGGGGAAGCTTACTTTATAAATTCACACATGAGCAAGTGGACAGCTGCTCCTGTGGAAAGTCAGGAGACACAGTAACTTTTTCCATTGTTTGCAAAAGGGGTGTCTGCCCACATCCTCCACAGGGAGGGGAGGTCTGGGGGAGGGACTGTGTTTTCTGGACCTTTTTTACAAAAGTGACATGCTTATACTTTTCAGTATGGGGAAGGGAAAGATGTGTGTTGAGAAACATCTCAACATGTTTCTGGCATTTTCTGTGTTACAGGAGACATCTAGGCTCTCACCTTTCTGCATGGTGGGTACTGGAGGTTTGGATGGAAAGAAAACCCAAATTTAAAGAGCTTCTGTAGCATGTTTTGGCTGATATGGGTCCACTGAAAAGCAGCAGTAAACAGGTGCTGGCGGCTGAATGGACTGATATGTGGGTCACAATGACAGAGACAGGACAGAGTACAAGGTTCTGTGGAGCTAGGACTACTCACAGGTTTGGCTGTTTCATGTATCCGTAAGGTAATGTCACGTTTTCCATTTGGTCAAGTGAAAATAGTCCTGGAATAAATAAATGTGAGAATTATTAGCTGAAGCAGTGACAAATCAGACATGTATGCTTTGCCTCTAGAAAACCTGCTTTTTTTTCCCTCTACCTGCATCAAGAGCATGAGCTGGCTCTTATCAGCTTTCCCTTTTCTAGCTCTCTGCTGTCAGAGCTACCTTGTTCCAGGAGAGGTTTTTCCCCACTGGCTAAGCCTGATGCTTTAAGGCCCGTGAAGGCTTAAAAGCTGCTTACAGATTGCAAAGTGACCTTTTTTAGACTTCAGACTGAGATTGACTCACGTGAACTGAGAGTCCCCGAACATGGGAAGCAAATTGTCTTTCATATTTCTAAACTGTCAGATAGTCGTTAGTTATAAATAATAAATGTCATGTGGCTTGCAAAATATATATCCAGTCTATTTAAGAATACTTAATGCTTGTGGTAAGTTTTTCACCTCGAAGTATTTTTATCCTAACTAGTGGTTTCACCCCTTGGCCTCAGAACTGCCTATGCAAGGGAAGGAGAAAGGTAAATATCATACATTATACTCTTATGAGGTGAAGAAAAGAGAAGGGGTAAGCCAAAGACAGAACTTGGAAGAGACCCAGGAGAAATGAGGATGGACTTGTGCACGCATTAGCCATCATGGCTGCAGTGCTTTGCAGAAAGGCTGTACTTGCTGCCTGCTTGTTGCCAGACACCAGGCAGGAGGATTTTGTGCAAGCCCCATCCTCATCATCTGGCCTCTGGGAAAGGCAGGACAGGAGGCAGAGCGGGTCCCCACTCCTCCCAGCTGCACCCCAGTGCTGACTGCCGTGCCAGTCTGCAAGGCAGGCAGGGGATACATATCTTGGCTCCTCGAGAACGAAGCACGATTCCTCCTTCCTCTCTCCAGTTCACTAAGCCCTCATTTCCTATGCCTCTGCTAGCACAGTTCAGGCTGAAAAATAGTCTTCGTAATGGCCAAGCTTGTTTGCTTTCTCTGGGGATGTTTATTTAATATCTCTTCACTAATGAGTCAGGCTTTTTCTATGATCCACAAGGCATCAATATTGCATGTGCTCAGAGACCTGAAGGCTAAGAAATACATGGATGCTAAGCACTGGGTATTTCAAGCGGCAAGTGTTTTGTTAACAGCAACAGCTAAACAAGCCAGGGAACAGCCTGAACTTCTGGAGTCAAAGCAAGATCAAAGCACACAAAGGTTAATTGGCAAAATGCCACAGGAGCCATTCTGCAGTGGGAATTTATGATTTACAAGCGTACCAGGAAAAGACTGCTTTAATCACTAGATTACGCTAAGTACTTGCCAATTTTAATACAGTAAACCACTATTTTTTTCCTACTTCAGCATCAAAAAACTTCCCTTCTTAAATATAGAAACATATAATCAGATTCTTATCAAATGCTTTTCCCGTCCTTTCCCAAGAAGAGCATTAATATTATTAATAGCAACATCAAGATCTCTGAGAAAGGGCTGCAGAGGGTGGGGGGAGATTTTACCTCTTCCTCCCTGTCCCAATCCTGTTTTATGCCTCCCATGACTATTTGCTTGGAGGCACTTGTCCCATTTGCCTGTGCTGCCCTCTGGGTTGTTTTCTCCATGACTTGGAGTTGTCCTGTGAGCACAAAAATCCCCTGATGCCCTCCCCAGTAGCCCTGGGTGCCTTACCTGCCCAGCATGCTCCTTGGACAACAACTTTGCCAAAACAAGGCGGGAGGGGATGTTGAGAAGCCCCCCAACTGCATGTCCCTGGTGGCAAGGACATGCCACCCAGAGGGTCACCCTACTGCCAAGGAAGCTGCTGCTGCAGGAGCGAGGCAGTAACCATGGCTCACCACCTCCCAAAAATGGCATGTTAAAAATTCTATTGTGCGCTTAAATGGTATTTATAGACACCATCAATTACAGAGGTCCTAAACGCATTAAATTGAAATCCATTTAAAGACCAGTGTTCTTCAAGCTCCTAAAAACAGCTCAAAAAGATGATATCACTATAGCCCTCTCCTGAATTTCATGGTTTCAACTAGGTCTCTGATGCTCAGCAGGGTTTGGTTTACACTGAGGCTCAGCGCCTGACACTGGTATCTATCAAAGAGGGGAACAGAGACAGCAGGAAGCAAGCTCAGACTGACCCTTTCTGTTACAGGGAATAGGGCTCACAATTCCCTTACCTTCAAGAAAGAATCAGTGCCATTAACATCAGCACAGAATTAGCATAGAATAAACTAGAATCAGTCTCCTGGACTCCAGGATTGGTAAAAACCAAAAGAGAGCACAGAAACAGAACCCTATCTCTAAGCCAAGGCAAAGAGCTGACCTCTTGCTCTGTTTTTAAACTCCAACCTGCCCCTCCCTGTCTCTGACCATAACTGGGCACAGCTGGGCGCCCACTGCTCGCCTTCAGCCAGGGGGGGAGGCTGAGGAAACAAACAGAAAACATATGTGAACTACCGACCTTGCTAAATGAGCTGTACGCAGTATTTTTCATTCTTGATGTGGTGGCATTTTAGGCAGTTGTGGAGTGATCACAGGGGTGCAGTTTCTTGGGTAAAGCTTGCTTTTTGGTCATCTGAACCTAATTTATGCAGCTGTAGCAGATGTCCCACAGCCAAGGACACAGGGATAGCAGCAGGCAGTACCAGTGTACCAGCAGTATGATAGGCACAGTACCTCAGTCATCAGTGGATATGTATATTGTTATCCTGATTTTGACTCTTAGGTCTAAAATGAGTTATTTGAAGTTATTGAACCTCTTGAGTTTGGGTTTCCCTGGCTACTTGTGTTTTTATTTATGTTTACCAATTCATCAGTGCTGCTTGCAAAAATAAGATAGCACTTACAGGCTATTCTCAAGAGAGGAAGCATTTTTCATTCCGAGTTTTACTAGAGCAATGGTACTAGAAGCAGAAATAAGGCATAAGTTAGTGTGACTCGTTGCAGTAGTGCTGCTCATTTCCTGCATAACTCACCTACAAGGGCAGAGGAATATTAAGTACCATGTAGGCCACTCATTTTCTTATTCACACAAAACCTCCACTGCAAGTTTGAGCAATGCCTATACCTATCGTGCAACAGAGTAAGCTGTGATGTAGTTTGCTTTTTCTTCATTAATGTAATTTGTTTCTATCCCTTCGTCAACCCCCCTCCCTTTTTTTTTTTTTTTTTGTTAACTCTTCTGCAGAAAGTCAAACCACACTCAGCTTTCTTCTACCAACAAATCCAATTTGTTAAGGTCGTGGATGGATTAAGATTTAAGACTCCACAGAGATGCCTGGATGGAAACCCTATAGGTTAGCTAGTTCTTATTCAAAAACACACAAACAAGGATGGAGGACAGCACCACATTTAACTTGGGGACTGGTGGCTGGAAACCACCAGATAATTAAAGATCTCTTTATCACTCTTGAGAAGGGTGGGTCAGACAAGGCAGGATATGACCCATTACCAGCAAGGACAAGTAGGTAGGTCACTGTGTCACATGGAAAGACGCAGAGCAGAACCCGAGCAGCAGCCTGCACACAGTGGCCTAGATCAAAGAAGAAACTGGGGACACCTACAGAAAGAGCTCTGGCCATGGATTGGGGAACAGCAGAACAAAGCAAAACACCACGCCCAACTCCCTTCTCCCTGTGGATAGACAGATGGCCATCTTGGCTGCTGTCAGGAGAGAGCTGATGGAAAAAACCAAAAACCTTTAATGAAAAATTCCTAGGATTTTTTAGGGCCAGAAATAGAGAGGGTAAACAGGTGCAGGGAGTATGCAGACAGCTGCATGTACAGCACGAGTGACTTCTGCTTGGTCCCACTCTTCCTGGAGTTCTTTAATCCAGAAAAACTGTCAAAGTGAGGAGAAGGGAACAAAGATTTCTGTCCTAAGGCATGGAACACAAATGAGGCAGATGGCAGGATTGATACAAAGGTTTCAGGCATTCATTTTTTGGGAACAGGTTAGGAGACATCTGAACCCAGCTTCAGCAGCGTGAGCCATCAACTAGTCTGCACCTCTGGCTGAATAGCTGCTATTGCTCTTGGAAATCAAAGTTGCCAGCATGGAGGTGCCAATAAAGTCCACATGGTCAGCTAAGACTGATTGCACAAGATCATCCTGGAGGACCAGCAGGAGTCAGTAGGGGTAGAAATACTGATAGTCACTTCTCCACTGCTTTCTAGTGATGACTACTTAGATCCATGTGACTCCAGAGGGCACCGTGCTTGTCACCTGCCGGGCAGTTCCCTTGATTATATGGTGTTGCAGAGCAATGGTATATGACTATTTCACTGGATCAAGACGTGGGTATTTCAGGACACAGTATTTTAAAAAACTGTTTATACAGTAACAGCTGGCTGCAGTGAAGTCATCATGTGTTTCTGAGGTTACTTAGTACTGCAGAAAAACTGAACAAGAATCCACCTGAGCTCCCTAACCATGTCCTGGGTCCCAAAGGGTACCACAAACCCCATGAAGGTGGCAAGGGCTCAGCACTACAGCAGAAGCTGCTTTGGGTGCTAGCAACCCAAATTTTGGTAGCCATTGGTCTAAACAGCTTGAATATTGGGGGAGAATCCTAACACTGCAGAAGTCTCTTTTATGATGAGGGTGATTAAACACTGGAGCAGGTTGCCCAGAGAGATGGTAGAGGCCACACCCCTGAACACATCCAAGGCTGGGTTGGACAGGGCTCTGAACAGCCTGATCTGGATAAAGATGTATCTTCATTGCAAGGGGCTTGGACTACATGACCTTTAAAGGTCCCATCCAAGCCAAAGATCTCAATTGCACCAGCTATTCTGCCCTCATCAGAAAGGTACTGTTGCACACTCTACTTCTGCTGCTACCAGCTCTTAGCAGAATGGTGCCCGTTTAGCAAGAATATCTGCCACCAACAGAGCTTATTAGAGGATAAGACCTGTCTTGTGTGAATGTTGAGTTGGAAACGCATTTTCTTCTCACACTGTAATAAATCTGAATGTTGTAACCCCCTGGAAAATAATTGTTTAGGATTGATCATAATGCAGAAACAAATTTTTTAGAGTCTGCCTGTGGAGTTTTTGTGTCATTATGAAAACAAACATTTCATATGGAAGAAGGAAGTTTATTCTACAAAGTCCCCAAAAGTGAAAGCAAGACACTTCACCACCATCCAAACTTTGCAAAACATGAATTTCTGTAGAACTATTTTTTTACTGGCCTGCAACTGCTGTAATTGGTTATTATTTTTCTGTCCAATTCTAATCAGGATAGCAATATCCAACAAGGTGTCTTGAAAAATTATGTGGCATTATATGGACAAAAATGTACTTATAATGTATTTGTAATGACAAAAGAATGAGGTCGATAAATGTGGTTTATTTCACTCCGGGGGGCTGGTATGAGAGATCTGCAAAAGGCTGGTGGGCACCAGGTGAGCCTATACCAAAAGAACTGCAGGAAGAGCTGTACCATCAAATCTCTTCTAGGGAGCAGTAGGCAATATGAAAATATTAGATTACAGCCAGAGTGGTCATTTCGAGCAACTTTGCATTTTAAATTGGCCATCAAGCAGAAGGTTGAGAGAAACCAGGAACACAAAACTGGGTTCCAGTATTAGCAAGTCAAATTGTGAACTGACGTCAGTAACACGGTGATGATTGTGTCATGAATTTCACAATATTTGGTGCAGATTCCTACAGCTCTTGCTCCTGCAAATCTGTAATTACATGAAAATCTCTGTTCCCATTTCAAAGTAAAAAATGTTTCCAGCCTTGAAAGTTTAGAAAACATTAACCAAGCACTCCAAACCAAAAGAAGTAAATAAAAAAGCACATCAAACTAATTATTAAACTCCCCCAAACTCTCAGGGTTTTCCAGCACACCGTTCATGCTGTGTGATGGTCTGAGTTGAGCTGATAGTGCTGGCTGCTCAACTGGAGAAAATTTGATTTTCTTGAGGGGAAGGTGACAAAGAGCAGGTATCTGTTTTTAAAGATAAGTGGCTGTGTGGTTGGTAGGAAGGAATAGCTGTAGTTTTCATGTGGCCTTTTTTTTGTGTGTGTTTGAGAGATGGAGCTAGGAGAAAGACTAAAAGTGGATCCCAGCTTTCATGACAATCTTTACTTCCTCCCTATCTCTTTCATATATTTCTTATATAGCACTACAGAAGTTTTTGGACACCTGGGAAATGCATCACTAACTGATATATATACATATATATATACATATACATATATATGTATCCATGTACATGTGTACTTTAAATGTCTGCAACCCTTTAGTCACCTAAGGCCTTGTAAGAAGCAAGAGCCACAACGTGCAGGAGGTATAAAATAAGAATGTAGCTGCCACAAATCCATCTTTAATCCTCCTTTAATTACATGGGCCAGTGGGGCCTTAATGCTGAGACAGGTCCATGCTGCAGAGAGCTCCAGCAAGTGTAAAGGAAGCAGCAGCACCTGATGACACAGGACTGTGCAGGACAGAGTGTGAAGTGAAGGCTGTAATTAGGAAACCACTTTATTGTGAAGCAGGCAGCCTAATGAAAGCAGCTGATGAGACCAGCTGACTGCATCTGTATTGACAATAGCCTGCTAGCATCATTAATATCTGTCATCGTTTTCCCCCCACCCCAGCACATCTCTGAATGTACAGAGTGAGGTATCCTCCCACACCATGGTGACCAAAACCCTTAGTGAACTGCTATGCTGAGAACTGCCCTGAATTTCTGTGTTGTGATGGCCACTATGTTGGGCATGGGGGGGGCAGAATTTCATCTCTGGGCTCACCTATGGCAAACAGCCAATAAAGGATGGCTGCATCCTCCTCCTGCTTCACACATGCTCCCTCATGTGTGAAGGACATGGAGGAAATACAGAAAATACAACTAGGCAGGGATAGATGCAGAGGAGTAGACTATGCTCAATCCCAGCAGAAAGATAACAAATGCAAGGCACTTCCACAGAGCTCTTCCTCAACAGACTTAAAATGCTCCTCACACACTTTAGTGAATTCATCAGTCCTGGCTCTACTGAGAGGGGATCAAAGTGCAATGACCCAATGTCCTCTCAGGAAGACTGGAGCAGATGAAGAGAGCAAGGTGCTTCTTTGAGGCCTGACACATGAACAGAAAATGAGTCTGCTAATTTTCAGTGCTTAATTCTGAGAAATTTAGCTTATATGCCTTAAAAAGACCTTTGGAGATCCCTGCCTGATCTGTCCCTTGCATTTGGTACCCTATGCTTTTTTCCTCCCTGAGAGTATTTTGTGCAGTTTGGCTTGGAGAAGCTGACAGCTTCTCTGTGTATGCTGATGGACTAGCCCCCTGCTTTTCAGCTTAGCTGTTAATGCAAGTGGAAATACATCCAGGAAGAAGCTTGCCCTTTTGCTGCCCTTGATGCACCTAGACTGAGCCTACAGGATTTTGGGTCTCCAGAGCTCTCCCTCTAGCAGCTTGTGAAAACATTCTGAATTTACTACCCTTTTAACCAGCAAAGAAAATAAATCTTCCTTGCCATAAATGCTAATGTTGGTGCACTGAGAAATCCAAAGGGAGGCTGCAGAGGGAGAGAGAAACATTCCCCATGCGATGATTAAAGTGCCAGTTCATGAAAGCTGACGTCAGCACATGCTTTCAGGGTGGCAGAGCACTTTGCATTTATCCTTTCCTTGTTTGTGCTCCATCTGGATGGGCTCCAGTGGAAAAAAAAAAAGAGGGAAAAGGAGAAGCTAATGCCTTTCTAATACACTTCTGAATTCCTTCGGTTTCACACAGGGAGCAGGCTCTGAAACATCAAACTTCTGCTTGCCCAGTTCAGTGAGATAAAAGAAACCGAAGGCAGCTGGAGCTTGGGCCAAACTAAGTCATTATTAGATTGTCATAGCAAACAGTCAGCTGGGGCAGCTCAAAGGAAGACCAAAGGAGAGTACACGGGTAAATAACATCTTCTTAGGATTTGATAACTTGCAGGGACAACCCTGTTTCCCATCAAGAAGATTCATCACAACTGCTTTAATATAAAGTTATGATGTTTCAAAACTCAAAAAAGCCACACAAGTAAGCTACAGGTTTCTGCTAAAAATGGTCTGGTGGGAAAACACCCAAGAGCAGTTCCCCAGCTCCATGGTACTGTCTACAGGGTAGAGGATAAGCACAGCCAGTAGTAAACTTCCTTTTGAAGCAGATTCCCCTTCCCCAGGATAGAGCAGCACAGGGAGTGCCACAAACTCCCTCTTTCCATAACTTTTTTTTTCACTTCTGAGCTGCTGTTGGAGTCAGTGGGAAAGGCTTACCCAATCACTGTGGTCACACACATGCTGCAACTGCTACAACAATTACACTGCAGGGTTTCTTGCTCAAGATGGCTACTGATAATCTGGGTTTAGAGCTACACAGTGGTACTGTCGTGCAGCATGGATGATGACTGTGCTCGACAGTGGTTTTGGTCTGTGGTCACTCTCATAGCTAGCAAAATTACTTGGTAGAGGCAGCTCATGTTGATCAATACAGGAGTTAGCTTGGCAGTGAAACTGCCTCTTAAACACTGAAATAACAGCTTTGCATTTACTGGAACTATTCAAAAGACACACCTTTTCTTTCTCCTCAGACATGATGATGATTTAGTGTTGGTTCCCTTTTCAAAAGTCAGGATGGCAATATAAAAAAATCAAAAGGCTCCAAATCAGTCATATTTTTCAACTACATGCTTTCAGCTGGAAAATAAGTCAAAAGGCAGACATCCTACATTGCTGAATATTCTGAAACTAAATAGCCTTTCAGAAATAACGTTCTGAAATGAAAACTTTCACTTTAGGTCCACTTTTCCCCATCGTTTTTCTTTCATTGAGAAAAAAATGAAAGACAGACCAACAGCATGAGAAAAAATTTCCATTTCATCAACCTAATTTCTTCTCAATAGCATCCACTTTTTTTCTGTTCTGGAGGACATACCATCACCATTTAAACAGATCTGAGATCGGATCCCTGAAGATCCTGACCCTTCCTACTCTTCTCAGTGTGCAAGGATCCTTTCAGAGCTTGGCGCAACCTGCAGCCTTGCACCTTGCAGGCTGGAGGTGGAACCTGGTGCGCTAATTACTGGGTGTGGAATGCAAGTGGAAGCACGATGGGAGGGCAGTGAATTTCCCTGTCGCCTCCGTTCCCCACCCCGTGATACTCGGGGCCCGGGCTGCCACCGCGGCGCTGCCAAGCGCTCCGTGTGTCCGTGCGGAATTGGAGCATCGGGCGGACCCGATCCTCGGCGGAGCTCGCTGCTCCCCACCCCTCTCTCCCCCCTGGAACAAACTGCCAATATTCTGCCGCATTTGCATTCAATCTAAGGCGAAAAACAGGCGTTAAGCTGGCACAGCCACCAGTCTCTGTGTGTTAGTGATCGAGTGATAAGTTGTACAGTGGTTACTCAACTGGGCTGTGTCTGTGGAGCCAGGACTGCTGGGTTTAATCTCCCGCTCAGCCACTGACTCATCACATATCCTGGAGAACATCATTTCACCTCTCTGCACATAAATTTCATCATCTTTGGTTGGGGGGTAATAAGGCTGTCTCACAGGAATGTTAGGACACACAAATTACCCTCACAAATATTTGTAAAATTCTCTAGATGAGGCTTTGACAAAGGCAGTAAGTTTTTTGTTGTTGAATAAGTAGCAGCCAGGGGAATGTTCTAATTGCCAGGCTGGCTTATTTACTTACCTCGTACCAGAGATTTCTGGCAGCTGTGACAAAAGGGTATCTCAGGTAGGGGAAAGGGTGAAGAGATTGTTTGACTACTGCAGTAGGAGCAGCAGCAGGAAAAGGTCAGCTCACGCCACAAAAACAAGTACGTGATAGATAAATGTTATGTCAAAGGCTAAGTGGCATTTGTGGCATTTTCAGCTCAGATGCACAAGCAGCTTATGCAGATGACACAGTGATGCAATACGTATGTCTAATCCTGTTAACAATGTTCCACAAAGTCCCATGTCATTTCTTCAGAGTACATGCTGAACTCTGGGTTTAGACTTTAAAAGCATTTAGATACCTGAAGTTCTGCTTTTGCACCCTCCCGGAGGTGTTATTTTTCTTGCCTCTGGTGAGCATCTCACTGTCTGTCCTCCACCTGAGGCTGTCTGGGGAGCACAGCCTGGGTACGTCAGCACCTCTGATCCCCAGAGGGTCTGGGATGAAGACTCAGGGACACACATGATTCACACAGTCACTCCGTTTGGCTGTGGGGTGTTTAGTAGCTGCTGCAATCCCGGCCCTAGAGGCTGTACTTGCAGACAGGCAAGGTTTCTGAGGGTTCCAAAGTCTATGCTGAAGTAATGTAAGATGGTTGCTGAGAGAGCTAAGGAGAGAGACAACCTGGAAACTTTCAGAAGATGCAACCTTGATTTTTGTTGTCTAATCCATCTCTGCTGTGTCCTCCCCACTTTCTCCTAACTCCTGTTTTACTTTGATCTGAAAGCTGGTTCAGAGGATACCTGTGGGCAACGTGGCAAGTGCAGGTAAATCCCTCATGGGTGGAGAGCTGCTGAACCAGGCAACTCCTGTGTCTTTAGCCAGTGCAAGAACACAGAAAGTACCTTCTGCCTCATCCACCCACTGTGAAGCCCTTACACAAGGCCCAACTTCCCTGCTGCTGCTGAACTGAACCACTGCTGAGCAACCCTGGCTGCTGTTTCACTTTGGGGATTATCTCCTATCACTGCCTAAGCCCATTGGGGCCCTCAGGTGGTGCTTTCTGTCACCTAAGCAACACAAATGGTAGCTAAAGGGTTTTCCTCTGTGACTAGTTTTTAACACCAAAAGGAATTTTTATAAAATCTTTGATGGTTATGATAGAGATACTTCGAAGGTATCATGTCCCTTTTCTTCATAGCCAGAATAATTTTACACCAATGAGAAAGCAGTCTTAGACGTCTGGAAGCAGCTGGTTTCTCCAGCTGAAATAACTCACTCCAGGGTCAGCCCATGGATCAGTGGCAGGAATTCCTGACTGCCTCTCAGGGAACCATGTCCCTGCAGCACCCCTAGTCCAAAAGGACTATTAACTCCTTCTTGTAGGGAAGCAGAAGGCCTGGAAACTACAAGCACCCTACCACAGAAACACATTCATAGATCCTATACTTCATCCAACAGAAGACACAGAGGACATTAGCACATTTCCATACCCAGCTTCTACAAATCCTGCTGAAACCTGCAATTAGGGAAAACCCATACAGTTCAGCAAAAGATGTGTTCTCAGTAAACTTAGTGTAGTTATGACTTCATCATGAGTGACAGTTTCATAGGTCACAGAAATGGAAAGGCTTCTTTAGTTACAAAGACTAAGGAAACTTCCTGTAGCCAGTGAGTAGTTCCAACCATCCCTTAAATAATGTCACCGGTGACCAATTGGATTTATTTTCTAAAACTGCTCAAGCCCTGTGCTTTTTCTGTCTTTTCCCTTGGGGTACTGTTCTCTTCAATGGTCAAAACCAGAACAATTTTTCGTTTGTGCTAGAATGGTCATCAAAAGCAGCTAAAGTTAATAATTTTCTAAATGAGTAGGAGAAATCTACCATTCTCAGAAAGATGGTGAAACATCTGACATCCACCAAAGTTAAGTGGTGGCAAGAACAGGTAAATGGAAGATACTCAGCATGTGCTAAGTTAAAATGTGCCAGCCTTTCTTCCTCCTTCTTCCACCACCCCCTTTTTCAATACAGACTCGTGGACTCCTGCTAGAGATGCTTCTCAGGCCCTGGTTGAGCAAACAGGGTACTTGGAACAGAATTAGCTTTAACACAATAGTTCACAGGACCATCCTTCCCTGTTGTGCTCAAAGATCTATGACACCCAGAAAACTGGTTTTATTTAAGTAGTATATGAACTACTTTATGGATAGATTTTTTGTCCTGCTGGTCTCAAAATCCCAGATACCCTCCTCCTAAAAAAAACAAAAAAAAAGGGGGGGGGGGGGGCAGGCAGCAGGAAGAGCAAGCATTTCAAACCTATGATCCTCCAATAGCAAATTCTTTAAATACTATAGGGAGCATGAATCACAAAAATGAAGAGTTGTAAAAATCCAGAGCTTTTCCTTTCTTTAGGTGGGGTTGTTGTTTCACCTCAACATTTTAGCTCAATATCCCTCAAAGTAACAAAATTCTTGGCCAGATGTCCCAGGCTATCACATACTGCCTAGCTGTTAAAATGACATCATTTGTCATTAGCACATCTCACCACCTAGGAGGTGGTGGGAGGAAACATTGAGCAATCTCCAAAGCCATGCAAAATTCTCTGCAGATGTTTTTTCTGAACTTTCCCTCTTTCCCCTAAGATCACTGAGCACCTAAACTGGACTTCAGGGCAAACTGACCCTAGACCTTAGAAAACAGAATGCAGACACTACCATGATGAGAGGAAGGTCCATTAGCAGTAACAATGAAGGCCAGAATTTAAACTCAGAACTGCTGAAGCTGCAGGCAAATGTTTGCCAACACTTGTCAGGCTTTCATCTCTTCCCTGTTTGAAGAACAGATTATTTCTCAAGACCAGGGAACAGTGTAACATTTACTCCCAAAGTCCTTCTCGACAACCTGAGCTGTTGGCCAGTACCCACAAAGGTCCTTTGGACTGTGGCTGCTTATGTGGGCTGAGCTGTGGCTCTTCTCCAGAGAGAGCATTCATAAAGCCTGTTTTCTCAGGTTGTTAGAAAATCACTTCACACAGAAAAGGTGCTTTTCAGTGGTGGGCAAGACCACCATTGGCCAAAGCAAAATCCTTGGCTAAAATGGCATCTGATTCATCCATTTTCCCATACAGATTTGAAGTTCCTTCTAAGCCTCTCTTCTTTTGTACTTCAGTAGGCAATCTGTCTATTCTGCATCCACTGAGGCAAAATGCCATAAGGGCATTTGAAACCAAGGGCATGTCATTACAGAAAATAAAGGAGGAATGGACAACTGACAGGTAAGATTACTTCCTGATTTAATGTGATACTGAATGCAAAGTATCCAGACCTAATCGGTTGTCATTCATTAATGTTACCTCTGCTTAATAAGCATGGAGGGAACATTCAGCAGTGACATCTTCACGGAAATAATTTTGCTTGTGGAACAGCTGCAAACTGCACAATTCTTGGTTGGGTTTTTTTTGGTTTATTTTAATGCCAGTGCAGTTCACCACATACTTTAGTCTACAGAGGAAAGATGCCAGAAGATACTTCCATAGACTAAATAAGAAGCCCAACAGTTCCTGCTCCAGCTCCTGCAGTATTATTGCATTCAAGCTACACCAAAGCTACAGAAAGTAGGGGAAGTCTCCTGTTGCATTAGCAGAACAGAGCCAATATAATTTAAGCTTGATGGTTTCCCAGTTCCCAAAAGCATCAGTAAAGGCAGCATTCCTTACAGGGCTAAATGCCATAGGGAACTGCAGTCCAAAGCAGAATCACCCAGGCTCCTGCACAAGAAGTATTTCCACTCTAGAATCCTTCAGGATAGTGAATGAGCTAAGAGCCATCTTTCTTCTCACTTCCCAACTGTCTGCACTTCTTATAATTTAGGTTTTAGAAGCTCAGAACAAAGTTTATCTTCCTAAGTGAGAAAAGAGGATGTTTCGTTATTCTAGCAGAGGGCATAATCATGAAACCCAAGCAGCACTTGTACCCACCTCTAGGCAGGACAAGCCTGATGTGAGAGACTGCAACATTTTGTAAATAACTCATGCTCCAGGACTCCCACTCCACTTCCTGCATGCACACATGATTTGGAAAGGTAAATCAGCACTGAACTACTGTTCTTGAGTTTCCTTTGAAATACCTAGTACTGATGAAAGGTTCTGTAGAGAACTATTATCTTTTTACTTCTTCCCAAAATGAGAGTTGTATGAGCAGTGGCTATCAAAGTTCCCAGTAGGGAAGGTGACTCACAAGAACAGTGTTTAGGGATGAGAGGAGATAGTAGCCTTTAGATACTTGCTCAGGTTCCTCACATATAAGGCTTATATTTTCCAGTGTGTCTGAGGCGTAGGTGCTGTGGAATAGACTGAAATCTTGTCTCTTGGTTGATGGCTGTGTTTGCTTCCATTTCCCAAGCTAAATAAATATCAGGTAGATACTTAATGACCCACAGTGAAGACAGGGACAGGAAGAGCAGCCTGTGCTGCACTGGAAAAGATGCAAGCGCTTCTGTTTTACATTCTAAATATATCCCCATTTTGTGCTGCCTGTAGAGCTCACAGACACACATCTGTGGGTAAGATGCAGGTAAATAAAAGGCCTACTATTAATAGCCCTACCTTTGAGTGCAGATCAAAGAAGAGGTGAGAGCAACTACAGCCTCTGAAACCTGACTATGTAACTTGTACTCTGCCCACCTCTTTTCACCTTAGCAAGGACAATGACAGGAGTGAAATGGAAAAAGGAGGAGTCTGAATAGCTTCTGCATGCATAATAGTAAATTTAGGAAACCCAGAACACTTCCTTCTTGGAAACATTATAATTTTCTATTCATTTGCATTTCTGGAGTGGAAATGTAATACACATCACAAAAAATTGCACCAGTGCAAGCCTCACTTTGGCTCCAATAAAATTAAAATGTAAAGTATTTAACACAGAGTAATAAAGATACTGGGAAACAAGATCATGTCCACCTTGTAAAGTATCTTTTGTACTAATATATCATATGAATTGGCCTACAGGTTTATAACAAGGACAATCTAATTTCCATGAAGGATGATCTCTCAACTCCTGATCAGAATTTTTAAAAAAACCCAAACAAACCACACCAAACAAAAAGTGAAAAACAACTTTGCAAGCTCTTCTATGGATAATAGCTGTAGAGTCTCCAGCCTGGGAGACCTAAACACAACAGTTCTTATGAGAAGGGTTAAGCCAAGCTGGCTTGCGGGTACTGCATTTTTGTTTAGACCCACTTACTACATGTTAGCAAAGAAATTCCTTCATCACAGGAAGGCTCGTTCTGGAAACAGCTCCCATAGAGGGGAGGGCAGGAGGACACAGGACTGTCCCTGGGCTATTTAGCCCTGGAGGAGAAGTGACAGGTATGGCCCAGCTCCACACCCAGTCCCAGCTGGATGGAGCCTGCAGTTATTTTGATGCCTTAGGTTTTAACTTTTATATTTCTCAAATCCTGCACTGCCTAGTGTGTAACTCTGAAACTTCATACAGCCTGTGAGCTACTATTCTCTCATGCTGGAGAATGACAGAACAAACCCACTCTGGACCTGAACTCAAGGACACCTTGTTGTCCCAGGCCCCAAAATATGTAAACTAAAAGCCTTTAAGAGGAGGGGCAAACTTGGGGTAATTACATCATTAACTGAAATTATAATTGGAAAAGTAACTCTGATATGCAAATAGACCAAACTTACAAAAGTGTGAAGAACCCGTGACCCAGGGTCCATCTTGGGTGGAGCCCCTCGGAGGCTTTTGACTGCCCAGGCTGTACCTTTGAAGGCCCTTCAAATAAATACCTGCTTTTAGTCTCTTAGTCTTGTCTAGCCTCTGTTTCCAGGTAGCTGCTTCAAGGCATCACTTCTATCAGGGATGCCATGCAGATCCAAGTTGCTCAGAAGCCAGCTTAAAGATGTTTCCATGATATTGTGCTTGCCCATGCAGAGTCACCTTAGCACCTTCAACGTGATGGTCTTGTTGGAATCTAACACATGTAATTGCAGCTGCTCTTTATCTCACTTGCACCTTACTTTTGGGGAATACCAGGTTGCAATCATAAACTTGTCTCTAACATTTTAAATACAGGTTTATAAGAGAAAAGGACAGATGCACAATTAAGAAGCCAAGATGTGTGAACAGGTGTTCCTGCTTTGTGCAATCAATTGACATCCTGGTAGTATTCATGAAACAGAGAATTGGACCCCAGAATAAAAAAAAACTTTTAACCCTTTGTCCAGCCTTCAGCTGGGAGAGAGTTAATATTTTTCATAATAGCTGGTTCCATGCTGTGTTTAGGATTTAGTATGAGAATAATGTTGATAAGAAATGAATATTTTAGTTGTTGCTAAGTAGTGCTTGCTCTAAACCAAGGACTTTCCAGTTTCCTGTGCTCTGCCAGCACAAGAAGCTGGGTGGGAACATGGCCAGGACAGCTGACCTGACCTGGCCAAAGGGATACTCCATGCCATAGAACATCATGCTTACTATATAGACTTGGGGAAGAAGTCCAGGAGGGGCTGACTGCTGATCAAGGATAGGCTGGGCATCAGTCAGCAGGCAATGAGAAACTGTATTGTGCAGCACTTGTTCTTCTTGAGTTTTATTCCTCTCTCTTTTTTGTTACTTCCCATTTCATTACAATTATTATTATTACATTTTATTTTATTTCAGTTATTAAACTCTTCCTGTCTCAACCCATGGGTTTTACCTTTTTCCAATTCTCCTGCTCATCCCACTGACGGGGACTGAGTGAGCAGGTGTGTGGTACTTAGTTGCCAGCTGGCATGAAACCACAGCAGACTTTGAACTTCATCCTCCACCTGACTGGTCTGCAGAAGATAACTCTACAGTACATTACTGATAAACGTTATTTGGCTCAAAAATTCCTGGGCAGCCAAGAAGCTTCATTCATATCCAACAGGTTTTGTATTCTGCTGCCCTCTGTGTTGCACCAGAGAGCACCCTAATCAGAGAAGGATGTTTGTTCCACTTGTGTTACAGAGGGGTTGTTTTAAGGTTGTTTTCTGTGTCAGCCTTACGTTGGCGCTTCTTGGTTCTTCTTCGTGACACAACCCAGCCAAGTAAAGAACCCACCAGGACCCCGGCTACTGCAGTCACAATGACAGCCCAGTAGGGGACTGAAGATTCTGTTTTCTCCAAGCTGAGATCTGAATTTCCAAATCCACTATTTCTTCGCGTGGCAAGAAAAGGTTTCTCCTACGAAGGGAGAGCAAAGGCTTTATTGACCACAGACCACTCAATGGGCAGTATTACAACAATAGGCCACCGCCCATTCTGAGAGAGGAATGGTAGACCTTTAGACAATCTGCTCTTTTTGCCTTCTCTCTATCTTAGCCCAAACACTCTCAGGCACTCCATTGCCTGAAAATTCTGAGAACACAAAAAAGAGGTCTCCTCAGAACGAGGAGTGGTGGTATCGCTTCCTAATTTGCTTGCTGAAAATAACCAAATGGAAATACATAGACTCATTTGAACTAGATTTAATGAGAGGCTTTCCACTCCAGTAAGGATAAAGTTTTTTGTCTTAAATCTTAAGTAGTTTCCCTGTCTGTAACAACACGAGTATATTTTAGCTATTTGAAGCACTCACAAAGATACTCTTTTAAAGAGCTTTACCAGTGTGAAGAAAGGAGAAAAATAGAGATAATTAATGGAGAGAGCACCTTGACCTTTACTTACAGGGTTTGGACACCTGAGTTTTGATCTGTCATGGGTAAAGTTGTTGTAAGTCTGCTTTTCACCAACTGGCTCCAGCTGAAGAAGAGAAAAGCAATGTTAAACATAATGATGAATTTTTTTCTTCTCGGACTCTCTTGACTTAGACAGTTACAACTTCTTACCCAATCTTTTGGTGCTTGCAGTAACAAAGAAGTGTGGTAGAAGGAGCACAGGAAAGTTTGCAAATATTTTAATACTCATGAACTGAAGACATTAAGAATCTGATGTACTGGCTGCAGAATAACTCCCTCAGAAGCAAGGAATAGGATAAGTCTTTATTCCTTTTGCATTGCTCTGAATACAACATGTTTTAAATATTCCGCTAAAACAAAGTGGTTCACTATTACACCCAGTTCTGCCGTGTACTCATCTCAAATGGCAGTATAAACCACAAAGGTAAAAACCCACATGACAGATGTTAGACATATTAATTAGCATATTACTCAAAGAAAGATGCCTAGATGTCATGGTGATGGGAGTTACTTCAGAAATGACAGAGTTACTGAGAGAGGATGGGACAGTGCCAACCTTTGCAGTCTTGACTCAGACAAGAAATTCCCTGGGAGTTTTAGCTGAGGCTGGGTTCACAATCTTGCAAGAAGAAAGCTAAACAGAGCCTTTTATACTATCAGTTGTCAGCGAACTTGCAACAGCTGACCACAGGCTCACCCCGAGCCCATTTCCAGCTCCACATAAAATACGCCCAGGCTAATAGCAGGCAGTTGTGCTTGGCTAGGAGTGCACATGCCACCGGTTGCCATAGTTAAGCCAACGAGTAGAGGCTTGCTCAGTCATGTTAACTGAAGTGTTTACAACAGTTGTATGGACATGCCTGAAGTAATGACTTCAAGATTGGTCCACAGAGAACTGCAAAGTTGTCATCCAGCACTTCTGGGAATACAGCACAGAGGATGGCTGTTGCTTCTGCTATTGTCCATACAGGCATTTACTGTGCTCAAGGGATTAAAGTGTCAGATGTATGCTGGAGAGAAACAATACAGCAACAAGCCCAGCACAACATAGAGAAAACAAATTCTATCCATAAGATTCTCACATGGAAACACTGAGAATGCATTCTCTCTCTAGTTCATTTTTAATAAATTTTTTTTTTTAAATAGAAAGAAGCTAGCAGAGACTGAAAAATAAGATATGAACCACAGAAAAACAGAACTAGGGAAGAGAAGAAAGCTAACAAGTGAAGAGAAGATGAATCAAAACAGGATGCCAAGTTTTGCTGATCATTGTAGGGTCCTGATGGACTCTTTTATGATTCCTAATCACTTGGCCCACCCACCCACAGCTAATGCAGTGAAGACTGAATTTGGTCATTTTGTTGCACCTTAAAGGGAACAGCTCAGTTACTTGTATGATATGTGGCTCATATCTTGCGGCACTCTGCCTGCAGTGCAACTGGTTATTTGTAGATAATTGTAATTCTTCCCATGCCAGGGCACTTGGTAAGGATTCTGGCACAGAGCCCAGACAAAAGATGATAAAATGCAAAATTCTGTAACCATCCATGCTTACTTCATCTCTATACAATCTGTTCTTCAGGAGCATTAGCTTCTGAGCTTTGAAGATGACAGTGTCCTCAAGTCCATGAGCATACAGCACAAGTTCTGGAAGAAACCCACAGCTCCTCTAGAGCATGTGGCAAGCATGGAAGCAGAACAGAAGACAAACACTCTGTCCATGTGTCTCTTCACCTTGGCCAAAGACCTGACAAGGTGGATTTGGGACCAGTGGAAACCCCTTAAGACACCAGAGTCCTCTGACTTCAGAGAGCAGGAGCACACTTTGTTTTGCACGAAGGAAAAAGGGCAAAGAACATTACGGCAAGGGAGAGATTCCGTAAGCCATCCCAATCCCTGCATACCCACACGGTGGCCAGGCACAGTCTGGCCCTTTATGTGCACTGACAAGAATCCGTGTCATTTGGCCTTAAGCCTGCAGCCTGCCGAGCTTTTCAGGGAACAGGGAAACAATACAGCCTTACAGTAAGCTTGCACAGCCTTGCCGTACAAGGACTGCAAGGGAAAAGCAGGGATGTGTTACAAGAACCAGATTTAAATAGTAAACAGTAATATCTTCAGTTGGCGTAGACCGACAGATCTCTATGGGAGGGAATAGCTGTGCTTTGCATCAGTAAGAACCTGATCCCTGCCACCCCAGTAGAAAGCTTTGTGTCAATATCCTTATACGCGTAGGAAATGAGTGACAGTCTGGACAGAAAAAAATCTCTGATGGCATAGGAAAAAAGACTGATGGTGATTCAGGAATGAGTAATGGCCAACAGGAATACCACATGGCAACAGAAACCCAATTTAAGACCGCCATATGCCCAGGTACTGTCTCTTTTTTCTTGAAACCCTCAGCCATGCTCAATTTGAATTTTTCTACATTTTCCTGGGGTTTCTGGCCCACCATTAGCCCTGTTCAAGCTATGAAGCAGAGTGAAGCCTACCAGCCTGCTGTCATCTGGAGTCCCAGACAGGGCAGCCTGATGGAAAACAGCCAGATTTTCTGTGCATGCACAAATCAATTACTCCGAGCATGTGCGTGCATTGTACATTCTATAACCCTGGACCTACAGCTCATATGCTATACTGGGCAACTGCACAGATGCCTGCTCTCCATTTTCCAGGCTTTCTGCTCAAGCTCATTCTGGGGCATGCTGTAAGTTTCTTATCTAGCTCAAACTTTTACTTGGATGGAAAAGAAATTCCCCTCAATTTATGCTTGTTTCTTGCACAAACCAGGATGCAGGATTTCTGCTAGCACAATGTGTTTGGGTAGTGGTGTTTACAAGACAAGGGGAGGAAATGTTGCTGTGGCATGAAAATGCCATAGTCTTCCTTCCAACGTGGGGAAACGTTTCTGAAAGCAACTGTGACCTTGGAGTTATCAAGTCTAGCATGTGCTTCTTACACCTTTTTCCAACACTATTCAAAAGCTATCATCTCCCCCAAAATGACAGATGGAATGTGATTACAAGCATCATAAGTTTGATTTCAGCCCCCCATTAGTTTTAGTGACTCTACTAAAACTGCCTCAGATACAAGAGTGGGTGGTGCAACATGTCCACACTATTAATGGCAGCAAAAATTCAGTCACATATATGTTTTCCTAATAAATATAACAGAATTCACGGAAGAAAGGCAAGCTCATTGAACAGACATTTTCAGCAAACCTACAGAACTGAATGTTTAGCTGTTTAGGCTGACTTTTTGTTTGAATGCAAGTTATTTACCAAATCAGAAAGGAATTTTTCATTACATTAAGACTCTCAGGACTTCTCATTTTGAAAAAGCAAAGACTTACACTGTTTCACGCAACATGATCACTTTGGATTACGTTCCTAAGCAATGCAGAGTGAGAAGAACCTCAGAGTTGAGCAACCTCCTCTTGTTAGGATATCAGATTTATGTCCTGCTTACTCTTTCATTTCAGACACCTTTCTCATGATCTTTTGTGTTACTGCTACCACAAACACATAGGGATCTAGGTTGTAACCCCTTACCATATTATTCCAGAGAGCCATGGCCATCTCAGCATAGCCTCTTACACTGAAATGAAAGCAGTCTGCAGCAAAGAAACTCATATCTGGCTTGCTGGTCTGCAATAAAAGCAAAAATGTATTTCTCAGCAAATTTCAATCTCTGAGATCTGACATATTATATTTAACAGTGTACTGTACTTGGTATACACACTTCACAATTTTGGTATCTTCCTAAAGGCAATATGCTCATGTTTTCACACTGCAAATAAACTTAGGTACTCCTAACTATGGGCTGATTACTGCACCTTGAGACCTTCTGTGTAATGCAGCCTGCTCAACTTCACACAGAAATCTTCATAACAAAACTAAACTTATCATTAAGCCAACAGTCACAGCTGTTACATGGACACTGCCATTGACCCACATTCCATGTTGCACAGGACTGATAGAAAACTGCTTATTATTGCTTTTTAAACTTCTGTGACTCAGACTTACAATCTTTCAGGTGTTGAAATTTCTGCTGAATTTCAGATAACAATAAAAATGGTGGGCTTATCCAGCTGTGGCAAATGTCTCTCTTAGGGGGAATTTGCCTCATCACTACCTGTATGGTGACCATTGTTCGACCTTGTAGGCTGCCAGAAAAAAAAAATGGGGATGGTATGAAAAAAGGATCAGTACTATGCAAAACTGGGTTGTTTTGACCAGAATTCATGCTGGATATTTGTATCCCAAACTACACAGCATACATAATGTTAGGGCTGGAGAAAAGAAGGAGAATCAGTGTTTGGTTTCAAAGGCTGCTTCTTGTTTCTAGGCTTGGATGAGTCACAGATTCAAGTGCTGGTCTCCATTTGAAGAAAACCTAAACACATTCTGTAACCTAAATCGGGAAACTGTGGTGAATGCTAACCAACCACCTCAACAGGGGAAGCAACATGCAGTTTAGAGGAAGTCAGAGGGTGCCTTGCTTATGGGTGCACACTATGAGTGTTTCCTAAAGCCATTTTGATTCACAGGCAGCACTGTGAATCTTCTTGTGAGACTTCCCGTCTTCTCCTCTCACTCTTACCACAGATTCCACGCTGCGCCACTAGACTGTGCAAAGACAAGGAAACACAGACCTTGTGGCACACATCTTACTGGCTTAAGAGAAATCAAGATACTGGCCCCTGCATAATGGGAAAGCAAAATAGGACTCACGCTATCCAGGGGCAACAAGAAATTCCGGAAAAATGGCTGCATGACCACTGCAAAGTCCTCCCGCTGCTCATACCGACCGCTGTTGATCAGCTGCAAGGCTTCAGCCTGGGTGCCGTGTAATTAGTGAAAACAGAAGAGTTACTCACAAGGCTCATCTAACATTTGTCAGCTATCAAAAACATGCAGATTTCACATCTCTCCGTGTAGGAAGCCGTAAATTGTTAGTGTAAATCCAGCTAAATGTTATAAAACAGTCAAGAAAATGGCTGAGAAAATGATTTGGTTCATGAAGAGATTTTTATGAGGAAAATGCCCAGAAGCTGGGTTAATTCAAACAAAAATAAAAGTACAAAAAATATAAAGTTGCTTAATTAAAAAAAACCAGAAAAAAGTAGTTCAAACCTTACTTATAGAACCTAAAACTGCACAATTGCAATGAGATTAAAATTTGCAGAAAATTATAAAAAAGGACAAAGGCCAACATTTTTAGAAGTGACAAATGAGTCCAGAATGCCAACTTGAGGCTGAAGCGCACTTGATTTTTCAGAAAGGTGTGCTTGAATGAAAATAAAACTTCAACATTGAAAAATTATCTTCCACTTCCAAAAATTATGGTCACAGACATTCATACAAATAAAAAACCCCATCTCATTGCAACTTGCCATCTTATGAGTATAAATGCTAATGCTCCTGGTCAGAGCTCAAAACAGTCCTAATTCCTCTTCCTTAGTTAGGGAAAATGACCCCTCTAGTAGGCTTATACAAGCATTATCCAGGGTGAATTTCTTGAACTTTGTCAGATTCATTGGACAACAGCCACTGTCAGAGCCAGAATGGAGAACATAATGTGATCTGATACTGTGATTCCTGTATTCAGAAGAACATCGATGGAAAAAGCTTCTGCTCCAATGCCTATTTATAGCCTCTGTTAATTTTGAGTGAATCTTACGCCTGAGGCTATGAAAAGTTACTCTCAGATAGCAAGCTGGCCCATGGTTGGTTTAGTTAATTTTTTCTGCTAAAAGTAACCACAAAACAGCTGATGCAAGGTCATTTGTCACTCTTGCAGTGGCATGTTAATTCATGTGAACTACTCATTGGGCTCATAAAAGACAAACACATATCAACAAAGCAGCCATCATTACTAACTGCTTTTCAGCTGTTGAAACAGCAGCTGGAAACAGAACTGGTCTCCATCTGCATTCAGCTCAGAAATGAGGTCAAATCATAAGGCAACGTGGAAGGACTTGCAGTGCTACTAACTGGTTAGCTGGGTAGGGTTTCAATGAGGCTGTAGCCAAGCTGTTTTCCATTTATGCCTCTCTGTACTGCTGAGGATATGTATGACAGGAAGGGCAGTGAGGGAAGCGATATCAAGAGACACAAGTGAAGATGACCAGTTACAGAATCAATGCATTACCTGAAAATCTCTGTTAACTCTCTTGATTTCTTGTAATTCAGAAGAATTTTCCTCTGCATTTAAGAAACATGGGCAAATTTTCCTTCAACGAAAGAAATACCAAAATTAAAAGCCAGTCTAGAATATTCACTATTCACAGTTCTTTGGCAGTGTGTGTATGCTTCAAGAAGCTCAGGATAGGTGCTCAAAACTCACATGCAGAAGGGAGAGCCACCTCGGTGGCTTAGAAATGGACAGATATTTCAGAAGAGAAAAATCTCTACTGACTTACTTTTCAAAATGAACACCTGTCACAGCCAGAAAGAGCTGCAGGATCCACAACTTTTGAGTCAAACACAAAAAAGTGTTCAGTATGCCACACATTAGCAGGAAATCACATGTATTAGAATAAGAAGAAAACCCTCCCCATGAATGGGCTTACAGCAGATTTTCAGACATCTGGGAGTTTAAAGTTAGAAAAGACAAATTTTTTGTGTAGTCTGAGTCCTTGCACCACTCTGTTTTATTATGTTACCCTCATTACAAGAGGTAATAACTTGTGCTTCACTGAAATTCATCTTCTAAGAATGTGCATGGAATGAATATGAAGACATCAAGCAAGATAATCATTACTTTCCCTTCCAGTGTGTTCCTGTAGTTAATCACTTGTATTATTAAAAATCTGTGCCTAACTTCATTTGAATTCATTCGGCATCACCTTCCAACTACTGGTCTTTGTTACACCTTTCTCAGCAAGACTAAAGAGCCTTTTCATGTCCATTCTGATGCCTATAAAGACACTGCTGCTTTCTAAAACAAGTCCCTCAACTTCTTTAAGATTTTGGTCTCCTTCATTTGGTGTGAGGAACAGTTCCTGGTTGTGCTCTGCTGTATGCAGCCCAGCCTGCACCAGAGGTAATGCAGCACTGGATACAAAGAGAGGCATCAGGGACGTCAGCCTGTGCTGCTGACCAGGGGGTGACTGGGCAAAAAAGATTTCAAAGTTCAGCAGCACAACAATCATATGCTGACTTGTGCTGTGCCGTGCTGCCTTAGAGCTGAGAAGTGGTAACTCTGCTATCTACAGGTGCAGGCCTTTTAGTCGAAGTATTGGAAGAAGTAACAGAAAGTTGATGAGAACTAGTGCATCAGCTAAAGGCAGCAATGCAAGTAGCTTGGAAAGCTCAGTGTGGATGTCCTCCTGTAGGAATTGAGACTGAGCCAAAAAAATACCACTTTCTAGGCAAAGAGCTGTTTCGCTCACTTACTTTGCTGTCAAAGCGCACTCTGAAGAGCTTGCTGCGATTTGACGCAGTCCAGAGAACTCCAGCATCTCCACCACGTTGATAAAGACTCTTGGGAGCTGCAAGGATTATAATAACCAGACATACAGACATGTTACAAATAACAGAACATGACACCACTACAAAGAACGAGAAGTGCCATCCGTAGGTCAGGGAGTCAGTGCAAACTGCACTGGCTGCAGCCAATGGCATGTGCAAGGATGATGTATCAAAGGAGGGGGAGGGAGACATACACTGGATGTCAGCCAAAAAAAATTCCAGCAGCTAGTACAAACTAGCCGAAACGCTGCTTCACTGCCTGGGACATTTCCATTTGCTCTAGGGTAAATGAAACTGTTTATGGTTGGTTTAGCCATGAAAACTGGCTGTAGGGTCATGGTATGTCTGGTCCACAGCATAAATACTGTGAAATACACAGTTTTTCTGAAACTGCAGCCCTCTCTCCGGGCATTAGCTAATACAGTTGTTGAAATGCAGCACTGAGGAACAGTCTGACTCCAGCTATTTGAAAGATGACCTTGCATGAAACATAATCACTGACAGTCTATCAGAGGTGAGAAAAACATCAGTGTACTTGCCAGGAACATAGCTTGCTAGGGTATCTTAAAAGCTTACCTCCTTATAGAAAATATCCAGAGTGTCCTGAAGGTGCTTTACATACTTCTGCACTGAATAGGTTTCCTGTTTAAAAAAAAAAAAAAACGGAATCAGTCTTTTTCAGGAACCATGAAGGTGGTCTGTGAGAGGATATACCGACTTGATGCTTTTTTCTTTTGCTGGCAGATATATTTCCAGATCAAGAAGTTTATTGGTACATGTATAGAGGTTATACAGTGCTTGTGTTTTTATGTCATTAATATATTCCCCTAATCTCCTGAAAAGTAGAAGTAGAAAAATAAAGAAAAGAAAGAAAAGTAGAAAATCCTGAGGTATCTTGGCAGAGCCTTTCCCTGATAATGTCTATATTGAACACATTTTTGGATTTTGGGTTGTCTTTTATGGGACCCAGACCAGACTGGTTTGTCTTATGAACAGAACAATATGGTTTTTTTTCAGTCTGCCAGTCTGGAGAAACTGACATGAAGGCAGTCAGACCCCACAAAGCCCATAAGCAAAACAACATTGTGACTATAGTTACAGAGATGTAGCTGTGGGGACAAAGGCTCCAGGCAGCAGCCTATAAAGGAAAGACCAAAACAGAGAAAAGCACCTGGTCATTTCAACAAGCTGGGGTCCAGACCCCCAATCTGTACTACATGAACTGTTCCAGAGGGGAGTACCACTGACAGCTAAAGAAAAGACATGTTTTTCACTACAAACTGATATTATTTTGGGTGTCATTCTGAAGCAAGAATTGGGCACCCTCAGTAATTATGTGGAGATGCTTTCCAGAAGACTTCACTTGTGTCCCATAACATGCCTAGGATACCACACTGACTGCTTTGTCCAGTTAAACTCTTCAGCTTAATCTTGGTGTTTTGTTCCATATGGGCAGGTTCCTAGTATTTAAATAATGCATTTCTCCAGAGCTGTAGTTCCCCTGTATTAAAAACTGTGCACTTGTTTCTGATACAATACAGACGAAAGGGGCAGGACTTCTAAGTGCTTTTTAAACAAAGAGGAACTTTGGCTCCCTGCGAGAGAGAAAGGCTATATTTCCAGGGCTGATCACCTGCCAAACGCCTGGATGAGCATGCCTAATTCAGAAATACAAACCTTGTCCAAGCAGTACTGGCATAGGTCGCTGCCTCCAACAAGGATGGTAATCAGCTTCCAGTCTTCCTTGAAGTTCATTTTCTAGTGGCACATAAAACAAACAGATTGCAGCACCCATTGCTTAGGCATGCAGAGGTAACATTCACAAATGGAGCTAAATGGGGCACAGACAGTAGGGCAGAACAAAGGAGATATGCTGAGTTAAACTGGCAGAAGAAAAGCATCTCTCCGGGGGAAAATCTTAACTGTTCCCTAGTCTACTGCAATTCACCTTGGCTTCTGTGAGGAAATTCCCTTCAGCAGACAAGCTCTGTCAGGGTAACCAAGCATGGAAATGTGTCTGTGGCAGCAAGCATCCCTAAATGAATGTCACCTTCAGAACAGGGATGGACAGGAGAGATTTGCCAGCCATGGCTGCTCACTGCAGGCAGCGTGGGGATAAAGCCGTGTGGGAGTGGAGGCTGGAGTCACTCATGTGGCTGTGGAACCGGAGCTGCTGGGGATCCCTGCCAGCTTGGCAAGAATTACCCCGTGGCCAGGAGGGGCAAGGGGTGCCCCAGGGAACAGACAGCTGGATTAAAATAGAAGAGTCCAGGAGGCTGGTGACTTCACTGAGCTCATATAAGGGCAGCTGCAGCATCCACGTCACCACTAGCTAACAATAGGCGCTGCTGAGAGCTGGATCTCATCAAAACATTTTGTAACATTCAGTACAAAGAAAGGAATCAAAGGCAACTATTTTTAGTGTGGTGCATTTACATAACAAACATCTGCGAAAGGATCCCACAAATAGAGGGAGGGCCTGGGAATCACCCACAGGTCTGAATTCTCCTCTTTAACCAGCAATTTGCTCAGAAAGACTTTCATGAAGAGGCAATGTTATGGCAGGGATACAGCCCTCTCCCTTTTTAAAATAATGCATAAAGAGCTGTGAATAAAACAAAGTATGAGAGCCTCTACTCTTCTATTCTATTGAAAAGCAATGCCAGCTCCCTTCACTCTGCCAAACAATTGGCAATGCAGAGTAACTGACAGTGGGGTGAGCATGCAGCATCCATCAAGAGTTCTGGCATGGAGAGACACATGCTTTGACAAATCCTGCTTATTCATTGCCTTCCTTTCCCATTCAGTCTGAGCCAAGGAGCACCAGGCACTCCCATTCCCTTAGAGGGAATGCTCTCCCTGAACCTACAGCTCACACCCAGACAGTCATCCACTCAAATTCAGCCAAAGCTCGGAGCAGGGCAGCCTTGGGTTTCTCACAGATTTCTTCCCCTCCCCACTTTTGATGCCCTTTGTAGCCCTCAGTGGAGCTGGCATAGGAGACTGGTCCAAAATGCTAGATCCCCTACTAATTCTCTAAAAGATTATGGTGTAACAGAGATTCGTCTAATCCTGAGGTTTCTGGTCACTGATTAATTATTTGCCTGCTCAAAAACAGACTTTGAGAGGGCTTTTTCTCCTGCAGACTTCAGTAGTCCCTCTTCCCAGTATTGTGGATATTGTGACTCACGTTGGTCTGTAGGTACCTGCTCCAACAATTTTACACTCAGCCTTTACGACCTTCACTTTGAAGGCTGCTGCTCAACAAAGCAATCCTGTGATCTCACCCGAGCCTTCAAATTTCTCCTCTTCCTCACTACCACCCTTACATCTCCTGGCTGCACTGCACCCTACATTAGGGATAATTCATCTGGTACATTCATCTTGGAAAACACAGCAGACACAAGGACTTTTCTTTCATCAGTAAAGCACTCTTCATGATTCAAGCATCCCATTAATTACAGTCATCTCCCAGAGACCACGGGAGCACCAAGGCGTGGCCCAAACCCCACTTACCGAGCTGCTTCTCATCAGCTCCACCAGTGCACGTGCTTGGGCTGGCATATCACTAGGAGAGAGAACAGAAGATTTCAGATGTGTGCTCTAAAAGCACATCACCTTCTTGACCTCCCACTCCTCATTTCAGGGGATCTCAGGATCAGCAGAAATCAGTGTAAGGAAAGTGATGCCTCAAATGGCTGAGCAAACACTGAAGGACCAAGTTGCACAAGTGAATAATCTGATCTGAAAAGCCTTCAGCTGGGATGGAGGCCAAGTGGCAGGCAACTGGTATGAGTTCTTCCCATCTCAGAGTTGGCTTAAGTGCATTTTGTTTGGAAAAAGCATTAATCCCCAGATGCACAGAGACATTGAGTTGTGTAACTCCCCTCAAAGATCTAGTGGGGGAGTTTGGTGCTGACACAGAAGCTGGGCACCTAACCAGCCTTCCTGATCCAGCCTTAAATTCCTATGGCTTGTCTTATGGCTGGAAGATACTGCTTACATTGTGGGACTGCCAGACTGGAGAGTCCCAGTCCAGCTCTGGACAGGATGCAACATCCACAGGCCAAAGCACAAACCATGCTGAAACACCAGCTGGAAATGAGCTCCTGATATACAGAATAAGACTGTGCTTGAGCTAATAAGCCCTGCCTCTCTCCAGCAACTACACAAATGCAGTTACATTATTTGGATTCCCAGAACCATATTGATCACGCTGAGTCAGCTTTGCTCAGGGAAGGTATGAAATATTTAGTAGCTATACAGGCTTTGATAATTATCCTAAATCTCTCTTGTAGCAGATTTAATGGTTGTTAAAGGTGTCACAAAAAGCTTTGGAAACAAATTCTGTGAGTATTCATGGAGCAGGCACAGCGTAAGCCATACAAATTCTTACACCTTTTGGTTATTAACAGACTAGTAGATTTTTTCTTCAGGAGGAGAAAGGAGTTATTTCCCAGCTGCTCTTTTTTTTTTTCCTTTGCACTGCAAACAGGGATAGTTTTTAATGCCATTAGGGTAGCAGTGGGCTTCTGTTTTTTAGTTTCAAGAACATTTTCCAGAAATCAAGGAATAAAAGAAATGTTCATTAATTTTTTCTTATTACAGATATTGCCGGACAGTGAATTAGAGACCTTCATACTGAAGACTGGGCAGGAAAAGGTACTGGTTGAATTAGAAGCATACCTAAGGCATTGGCTCAAAAATTATGGGCAGAAATTGAATAAAGAAAGGAAGCTTGTGCCTAATTTTAAAAAAGATAACAAATAAATCCACCAAATACTGAATTGAATTAAAAAACCAAAAACCTGCAACTCACAATTAAAAAATCAGATCACAGAAACATGCTGAGTACCAGCAGGTCATCAGCATTACCTCAACCCTGACATGCATCACAAAGGTAACCTGCCAGTCCATCACTTCTCACTCCTTTGCCTTTCTCATTTGTGATTGTTCTCACCGTGCTGTGGCATTTCTCTCTGCAACGTTGAATCCAGCTGTTTCCTTGGAAGTGCCAGTGGAGAAGCCAAAGAGGTGCGGATTGAATTTCTTCAAGATGTCTTAAAAAGAAAAACCACAGTGTTTAACCATTCACAGTACAACCAGCAAGCGCTGCCTCCCGCGTGCAGAAGCAGGAGCCAATTGATTGGTGAGAATATGGACCTGTGTTTTCCCCCCATTCACTATGACTTTACAGGAGCTAGAGACACACCTCTTTGAAGACTCTAGTTACCGTCCAAATTTCTTCACTGCAATTATTTCTCTCCATGGGCCTGAGGAGTCAGGGCGTGGTGGCCCAGGAGATGCATAGGTGGACCTCAGGCAAATCACCAGTCTTGAATTTAGGTGTCAGAGTATTCGTGGTTACTTTCTTTCATGTACCAGAAGCAGATGCCCTGAATATGGCCCTCTAACTCTAGCTCCTCCAGCTAGATAATAATACTTGCAGCAGAGAAGTGAATTCTTTTCATTTTTCTAGATTCTGCTGAAACATTCAGTGGGGAAGCATGATGTCTGAAAACTGTTATTGTTACTGTGTCTGTAGTGCTGTCTGAAACCTCTTTATAGAATCTCATTTATAATGCATAAATGAATTGTGCCTTCTATTTTTCTTCAAGCACAGTGGTATGCCTGGTACAAGGCAAAGCACAACAGATTTTATTACTAACAATGTCAGGTATTGTCAAACTGCTCCACAGCATGGATCACATACAAATAGATCAACCATTGTAAACCAAGTCCCTTCCAATCTATTGTCACACTGACCACTTCATGGTTTCTGTAGCAACTACAGGGTCCAATTACACAGAACACGACGGCAAAAAAATTACAGTATTTTTGGGTTTTTTTTTTTTTCACTGCTATGTAGCAACTTGAAATAATCAGGAAGAACCATAGCTTTGTCAACAACCCTGGCTAGATGGACTGCTAATTGTTTCATAACCCCCTTGTTTGTCCACAGACATTACAGTCAGTCACTAGAAAGCACAAAACAAAATAAGGGAGGAGCAGGTCTGCCATGAACTTCTGTCACCTTCAGCACATTTACTCCTAATTCTTTTGGTCAAAAGGACAATACAATCACATGCAGGTCCTGTGATGTGGAGGGGCTGAATCAACTTTACAGCTAATCAGGTCAGTGTGGATTTCAGTTGTGACCCACATGAACTGCTCATACCCACAACACACGGACATCCCCAGTGTTTGCAAGGAAAGAATGACCATTTCCAGATGTTTCCTAGCATCCACTTAAACGACTTTCACTGTAATACCCAACTTTTCCTTTTCTAGGATACTCACTGGGTAAAGTAGCCTGGATCTCCAGGGTCTCATCACCTCCAATACTACAAAGGGAAAGAACAAAATCACCCAGTAGGGTTAATCCTGCAGCCATCTGTCTTATTTTCACCATATGTTGTTGTAGCAGCCCAAGAAGGAAAAAACAACCTCCCCGCCCAAAATACTTACTTCAAACAGGACTAAGGAGATAAACCACAGGAATTCAGGGAAAGTAGTGAAAGGATAATTCACATTAAATAAAGCAGGGTAGCAGCTAAGATAGAAGCTATCCCTTCAGGCTGGGAACAGACCATATTGGGAGAACTGATTTTTCATATGGACACGTTGGGATGCGTATCACACAAAGGCATATGTCCTCACTAAAGTTGCTCCACATTACCTTGCTGAAACTACATTTGTGTGCAGCTATACATAGGAGAGACTGCATTAAATATTCATTAACTACTCATTTGCAATTCTGCAATGTCGATGACGAAGAGCCTCTGCCTCTACCACTCAAAACTTGTCTGTGTGCAGAGCCAATACACTCTTGCACCACTTCTGGCAGCCCCTCCTGAAAACATCCATGCCTGCAGACACATGCAAAGGGACACAGAAAGAGCAAAGAGGACAATGTATACATGCACACACTTGTCAACCATCCATCTGCCCATAGGGAGCAGACAGTTTCCTTCCACTCTAGTATGGATATTGAGCTTCACACCCTCTGGTGTGCCTGGTTTGCCCACTTGGCAATAGCAAAGGTGTTTGGAACATCTTCCCTGAGTATGTATGCAGTGCTCTTGCCATGTTCATGCCAATCCACACTCACTCAGACCTTCCAGCATTAGACACTCCAGTAGATAATCACAGCAACAGCAACATTTTGAACAAGCTCCATAGAGACTAGCAAAAGGCTAAAAGGTACTGTGACAGAGGACCACGATTGTAGCAATCAGGTCTGGTTAACACACACACACAAAAAGGAAAAAGAAAAAAGAAAAAATAGCAGCAAGAAAAAGACCCCAAAAACAAACACAACCCACCCACCCCACCCCCTGCAAGAATCACTCCTTTTCTCCTCCAGTCCTGACTCCTCCAATCCTTACCAAGCAATACTTGCTGTCAACATCCTTCCCCGGAATTTACGTATATAAAGATGTAACTACACAACCAGGTGATCCACACTTTTAACTATGTGCACAAAAATAGAGAAAGAAAAAAATGAGCATTTTCACTCACCTCCAGGAAAGTCCCTTCCAGTCTGTTTGTAAGTCAGGTACTTTGGCTCCTACTGCAGTCTGGAAAAGATGGAAATAACAATTGATAAAATACTAAGAGAAAAAAAGCCTCGTGAATTTAGGTAGGATAGACATCATGTTTTGAAAGTGCTGAAGCAATTTGGTAACATTACTCTGCATCCAGCCAAGCTTTTGCAATATACCAGTTGTAGCATATGTGGTCCGTGTCCTTATTGACCACCATACACTGGCCTGCATCTCCCACACCTCAGTTTTCTGGGCTTCTCCTCATATGTAAAAGGAACTCATCTAGATAGTACACCATGGAGCATCAGAGAAGATATAGTCCAGGCAGAGGACATCAGATTGTAAGGTCAAGGACATAGGACTTTAAAGCTACTACTCATATTGTTTTAGCAACCCAATGGGACCCAGATTAACATCAACACCTTTGTATTTGTATGGATTTTTTTCTGATGGAAAATGCTTCATCCTGGCATTTCCTGAAGAAAGATGATTTTGAGAGACTTAATAATCCAGGAAAAAAGCCCCAAACATTGATGAAAAATTCCCATCCAGTTTTAGCTGTACGTAAATCAGAGGAGCTTTTTAATCTGTCAAGAAAACAAATCTTTGTTGTACAATCCATTTTTCCTCTCCTGGATCCAGACTGCTACTCTAACACACAGACTTGATGAGGTGTAGACAGGATTTTTTTGGCCAGTATAGATAAGCATGTTGGTGTGTCTATTGCTTTCACTGTGCATTGGTGCTAAGAAGTCAGACAGATGAATTCTAACCAGTGACATGACTAAATTGCTCAATGTTTCATTAATCTCCAGCTGTACCTAGACTGAGACAGCCTTCCTTCCTGCACTGTGAACTTTCATATTCTTCAAAATTAAATACATACATAAAGCCATCAGAACAAAGACCTCCGTGCCAAATTTGAGTAGCTCCCAGGATGGGCACAGACCTCTAGCAAGGTCAGCACCCTGACTCACATTCAGGGCAGCAACCATGAGAAGGGGTTCTTCTGCAGCTTTACAGTTTTTTAGTGGTCTCACCTAATTTTGTATCCTTCAAAAAGCCATGGTACCAATTCAGCCATAAACACTGACTGCATTCAGGGATCTTGTGGGAAGTAGCAGGAGGACAATCAGTGCCTTGGTGAAGTTTGCTGCTGCAGTGCCCCTGTGCCAAGGATGCCATATGAAGTGTATGTGGCTGCTGTGGGTGGTGTGAGTATGAACACATGTGGGAAATACTCTGCCAGTTTTTCTGGTCCCCCCCAAATAAATCACTTTATAAAACCCCCAAACACACCTTGCTGTGGCAGTGGCAACTGGTAGGAACTGCATGAATAATGGCAATATGAGAACCTGCCTTGCTCAGCTCTTGAGATAGAGACCTCAAGCATCATGATCTGGCCCCTATGACTTGGGCTTTCTGAGATATTTCATGTACTAAAAGAACTAATATTTTAAAAATAAGAGATATGTGCTAGTGCCATACCTAGCATTCAATACGGGTGAGGAAATAAAGCAATTAATTTTAAGAGTCATGGCAATGGATAGGAGGGAGACATGTAAGGTTTTACTAATTTCTTCTAAGGAAAGCTCAAAGTTTTGCAGCAAGGGGGAAAGCCAGGATTACATCAGGTCAGGCAAAATCAGTTTCAGAGCTAATGAGATGGTGCATGATGCATAATGAAGACATGCACACCTGCCTGTAAGATAAGCCTGATCATTTAAGGGCTTCAGACCCTTCAAGTGCCTCTGAACTCAACAGGAACAGAAGCTGCTAGAATGAGCACTGGTTTAGTTCAGGAGTTAAAATTCATGGGAACTGTTGATGCAAATATTTGCTTTCATCCCATGCCAGAACATTTCTGTAGGGCTGTGTAACTCTAGAACTTTTTCTCAAAAAACTTCAGTGCAGATCTGCAGTATTCCCTGCTATTGTTCTCTGGGGCCTTATTTTTTTTTGTGCCTACTTTTTGTTTTCAACCTCTATTTCTTAGTACTTGAAATACATCAGAGCTTTAACTGGAAGATATCTAACCCAGGAAACAACATCTGAAAGCAAAATTCTGAAATACAGAAGTATCAGAATTATCTCAAGTGGGAAGCACTTCTTTCTGTAATCAATTATTTCCATGGGAGTTTTCAGCAAAATGTCTTATTGCATCAAAAATATCAACTGCTTTTGCTTTTTTTTTTCTCCATGTCAGAAGCGATGATTCCTATAAGACAGCCATTTCCCTTTTCAAAAACACTTGAATAAACTGTATGCAACAGAGAATGGGATCCCATTTCTGTCCTGGCCTGAATTATTCATTGCTGGATTACACAATCGCCAGTGTCACTCATATCCCTCGAGGCTATTTCTTTGCAAAGGGAGCCAGGTAGATGAGTTTTGCTTTGCCAAGCCAAAGCAATTTGCTTTCTATCTGATGATGCCTGATGTGACAACATCTAGGTAGAAATCGACAATTGCTCTTCTCAGTCTAAACGTGGGAATAGAGCAGTACTCACAGTCAGGGAGTCTCCCAGTGCTCCGATGGCTTTGATGTCCGCAGGCCGCAGCTCATGGACTATAAAACAGGAGGAGAATAAAACCAGGATTACTGACAACTGACAAAATACTGTGTCATGGAATAAACATGCAAGTCTTAGGTTCCAAACTGATGGCATTTTTGCAGACTTTTAAGGTAGAAAAAGCCTCAGGTTCTGTGTGTCAGCTAGGCAAAATGCGTAACTTCTTGCCTTTGCTTGCAACAGTGTAGTACACTAACATGGAAAGAAATGGAGCTTAACAAAGCTTTGGTAAAAAATGGAAACAGACTAGATATATTTACAGATGCATACATTCAATCTCTTTTAATTGGCTTACAGGTTTGGGTCATAGATCAATATTTCCTTTTAAAAATCTCCCTGTAAAGTCTTCAAACTACACACAGCACTTGCACTGCACATCAGAGTACATTCCAACTTGCTAACTCACTAACCCTTCTAGGCAATTTTAATCTGCCATGTTGCTGTATGATAAATGATGTATATGATATATGCTTATGATAAATGTGATCACATTTATCCACAGAGACATACCTGTTGTCATGCAGAACTTACTGTGAATGGTGAAACAGACTTTTTCCCTTTGCTGCTAAATATATCAGCTTTTATTGTTTACTTTCCATCTAGGATGTGCAATTTCAATCTCTTATTGTTTTTAGAAACAAAAGATTAATTTTTTCCTTTGTGTGATTTTAGGTTAGGAGTTCTTTCTCACCTGATGTTGGGACACGACTAGATGGAGTATGACCAGGACACGACAGTTCACTGCCCCAATTCTGAAATGACAAGTTACAAAATTGTTTCATCACGCAGCTAAAAGATAATGTGGAATTCATATATGGTTTAGTTGTACAGCGAAGGGCAAAACTAAGTTAAAACATAGATCCTAGTTTGGTGCCTATGTAGCTCAACAGTCTTTTACACCTCTTTGTGGAACACTATCCGAAGAATAATTGCTTTTGGTGACATTTTCTAGCCAAAGCATAAAACTTTTTCAAAGGCAAAACATTTCATCTTGAAATACTGCTTATGACAAAGTTCCATAAGGAGGATAATTTTTTCCCTCTCTGCAACCTAGAAATTTTGGCCATGACAAAGTTGGCGTCTCCAGGGTTGAAGTCTTGCTCTGTCTCAAAAGATTTCAGATGTAAAAGCAAATAAAAATCAACAACAAAATCCCCTGCAAAGTTATAATGCTATATTAACATATTATATTATTAATATATTATTGTATTAGCTGGTGAAGAGTCTGAACAGAAGTCCTATGAGGTGCAGCTGAGGGAACTGCAGATGTTTAGTCTGGAGAAGAAGAGGCTCGGGGGGACCTTATCACTCTGTACCACTGCTTGAAAGGTGTGACGAGGTGGGAGTTGGCCTCTTCTCCCAGGCAACTAGTGAAGGAACAAGGGGAAAGGGACTCAAGTGGCACTGGGGAAGGTTCAGGTTGGATATTAGAAAAAATTTCTTCACTGAAAGAGTGGTCAAGCATTGGAACAACCTTATATATTCTATTACTATATTATCATTCCCCATGTACCTTGCCAGGAACCTATTATTTCCCCAGAAACTTTCAAAAAGGGCTTGCTTTTACTTAAGTACAAAATTTGAAAAAACTTCAAAGCTTTAAAAGCTCCAGTAAAGAAAACTGTCAGGCTCTAAATAATTATATTTTACCATATATTTGTAGGTGACATAATAGTTATTATGTATATTCCACCAACTGAAGAAATTGAATCAAACACACATTGCAGAACACCTTAGCTCACCAGCAGAGAGAGCTGATGAATGTCCCCCCCTGCTTTTTAGTAACAAGACACGGTATTAGCCAAGAAGGCAGCAAGGGAAAAACTACAATTGTTAAGTGGCCAGCCCTTGCAAGAGGGTGACAGCTGTGTGCACCCATCGAAGAGCCAGCCCCCTGCTAGAAGGAAGGGGTCAGGCTAAGGATGTCCTAAGGTCCCGTCCAACCTCAATTATTCTGTGATTGCACAGTTCTACCAGAGTAAAACTACATGGACCAGTGGCCTTCAGAAACCATGGTTGCTGTTAAAAAACATCACAACAAATTCATCTGTTCTTGTAAAAACATGCTGTAATAGGCTCCACTATCAACTGCAAGTCTGGTTGCAGAGGCTAGAAAGGACAGACAGGCTTATTTTTAGATCAGAGAGGAAAGTGTTGCTTTACCCTCTCTCTACTTCTTTCCTTTATCACTTCAAAAGCTGTTGCTGTTGAGATTCAGTGGAAGTCCAAGCATTACTTATTAGAAGTATAGCTCCAGCTCTACAGATAAAAATCCCATTTCAATCCTGAAAACTATGGCTTGCTTATACAATAACTGCTTCTCTTTGTGACCCTCAAGGCACACAAAGATTTTGGTAATTGGGTTAGTCATGAGCACCCCCAGCATGTGAAACTAACCCAGCCCATTTTGATTGCCAAGCAAATAACTGCTCCATTTATTCAAGTCCTACACACAACGTTTGTTTCTGCAGTTTGTTTAGCATACCTCGTGATAGTTGCTCAGTCATGGTGGCAATTAAGTCCCTTTGAAAATGGGATTCCTATCACCTTTGTACAGGGTTACACATCCAGTATGTAAAGATAACTGCCCTCTACAGGTTAAGCTTACTCCAGTGTAAGGAAGAACAGTGCCTCCAGAACAGAGTATCTAAACCATCCTCAGATTATTTGGGGTCAGGATTCTCAGATAGCTTCTCCAAACTGTGAGGAACTCACTATCTGAACTAATTATGCATTCTATGTTACTTACTTCTGGTTACAGTTTTGATACAATTGCACCAGTAATATAATTCATTTTGTTTGGCTTTAGGAGAACATCTGTTTACGCAGTGAAAAGTGCAATGCAAGGCAGAATTCTCTTTCCAAAAACTGGTAATAGTTTATGTAATCTATAAATTCAGGATGATGTGTTAAGAGATGAGATGCAGCTTCGCATAGTTTGCCTAAAAGGCAGCAAAAGGTGCAACAATTACCTCTACTGGCTCCCTAGTGGGCTCCACAGGTGTGTAGTTGCTATTCTTGTATGTTCCCAGGAATGGACTGTTCTGGAGAAAGAAGAAACAAAATAAGAGAAATAAGAGAAACTAGGCAATTAGCACATGGCACAAGCCATAACAAGTGATATCAAGGTATCATATAACCAAGAAAGTAATTGCCTAAGCTGTAAAATAGGATTCTGGACTTTGAAACCACGCTCCTTCCTTAAAATTAATAAAATTTGTGTTTAGAACCTTATGACAAAAATGAAATGTGCCAGATGCCAATTGCTGCTTAACATTTTCCTCTCCTAATGTTCCAAATTAGACTTTATTAAATGTTTAGTCCTTTCAAAAGGCACTGAATTAAAATCTAGACAAAACTGGGCAGATCTTCTGTGTCAGCAGCAGGGAGATGAAAGATTGCTTACTGAAAACATCATTCTTCCCTCCAAGGGAGGCTGTAGAAATTTCATCATTATTTTTCTCCCCTACTGATGCAGCATACATTCAGGAAGGCATGCACATCATATAGGCTAAAAAATTTCACCCGAAGGCCCACTTACCTCACTTGAAAGGAACGCCTGTATCTGCATAAGGAAGTCTTAAAAAGCACTAAAGTTAGAAAGCAGGCTTTTATTGTACTTAAGGTTGCCTCAAAACAATTTTCCGTGGCTACTGGCACTTCTATCAATGACCTTTTCATAGCACTTAGGCTTACTAAAGGCTTACCATTTCTGCAAAAAATGGCCATATATCTTTTCAAGGGATATAAAACTGTTGTTTGCCTAATTCTGCACAGCGACATCTTTGAGTAAGAGTGAAGGAAGGGAAAGAAGTATGAAATCCACATTAATTGGCAGTGAAGAAGTTGCTGAGTTAATTTAAGCTGCTTGGAAAGAATGCTGGGTAACTGAAGTAGGATCAACTGGAGTGAATCTGAGGACTTCTGAAATATGCTGGTTAATAACTCAGCAGATTTTCCTTGTCTGACAGGATGGACACAATATGGACAAAAGCCTTGTGTATAACTTGAATGCCTGTCTCCCGAATTAAGAGAACTCACAACTCTGCTCTCTGATCAGTTCAGTTCTTTGGCCTTCTTGTTGAAACTGCTGAAGAAAGGGAGCCAATTACTGCTGCCTGCAGCGGTCATTTCCACGTGCTGGTACCTAGCAACTGTACTGCAAGTTCAGCAGCTTGTTTTGTAACTGCCAGAAGCAGCTTCCAAAGAGTCTGAATTATCCCTCTTATGGATCAGGCCAGGAAAACCAACCTGCCACTAATTCAAGACAGATTCTGGGTTTTCAAAGCTGTTGTGGTGCCCAAACCCCATTGATTCTGATGGGAAAGTTAATGCAGCATATTCTGTTGTTTGTTGCTTGAGCTGCCTCTATACTTCACAAACAACAAAAAACAACCTCTGCTACAACTGCAAACACACAAATCAGCGTGCTGTCCATCAGTATTCCCAGCACAGCAAAATGGCCATGGGACACCAGCGCAGGTGTATGAGAACACCTGCTCACTCAGAGGTAAACAGAGAACAAAGCTTTAAGTAAACTTGTTCCAGATATACCAAACCCCTGCTCTCTGCAGCAAGCACAAGCAGTACAGCCTCCTGATAGCCAGCTTCCAAAGTGTGGATATATTTACCTGAGCTGGACAGCCAAGGACGATGTCAGCCGAGAAATCAAATGAGTCAGCTTTCTGGCCTACAGGCTGTAACTAGAAACAAAGACAAAAGAACCTACTTTTCAACCATGTCAGCTCATCTTAAATTTGTACAACAATTCTAATTAAAAAAACTCCGACATACATATACCTTTCAAATCTATATAAAGATGCCTGTATTTACAGACCTAGATTTACAGCCAAGGCTGAAAGGCATCTACTTCTCAGAAAGAACATGGTAACTGCAAAACAAAAGAGCAGCTCTAGAAAGAAGCTTAAAATGGGAAGTGGAAAGCTACAGTGGATCGGTTTAAACTCCTGGAAGATTTTGGCAGGCACATGAGGTACCTTGGAATTTGGCCAGAAGGCAAGGTCATAAACTTTCTTCTCTTGCATAAAAGATGTTAAGAGTCCCTCAATTTTTTATAGCTAAGCTGCATGATGGCATCTCCACCAAAAGGCTGTTTATGTGTAGAAGATAATACCAAATCTAATTAGAGGTACTGCTTGATGATTGCAAGCAATCATGTCAGCTGTTAAAATATTACCCCAAAGTATATGGAAGTTACTGTTCAGGATCCAAGATACTGCCTCTGACTGCTGGGTACTTCTGCACTGCAATGCTAAGTAAAATGGCCTTGCATAAGCAATCTTTAGTGACTCATTTTTATTGAGCTTAACTCATTTCCAAAAGTAGTAAAACTGAACTGAATTAAATCCACTTTAATTCCTAATGAGACACTAACAACACACGGATTTAAAACAAACTTCTAGGTAATCCATTTTAAATTGACGGATGCAGTTACAATTCTTTGTTTGGTGGTTTCCCATAGCAGCCCATAGAAACATCATGCTTATTAAATGCTATCCTGCCTTGCAGGAAAACGGATGAAGAAGATTAGAAGCTGCTCAGCTGAAGTCACAAAATGACTGTGATCATGCACTTGCAGCACTCCTCTCCTCACCACACACTTTATGAACCAAGAGATTCTAGGCAGAGAGCAGTGCCAAGCCAGTGAGTATTTAACCAGTTAGGGAGAGACAAACACAAGGTCCAGCACTATCCAGGCCTTAATTGCAGTGCTTATTACAGAGATCATTTTAATGGTAGTCAGGTCTAGGTGAAGATCTCATATGCAGAGCCTGTCACCTTACCACAGCATTCCAGAGGGCCTTGGCAAGCTGAGAATGGCCTTTCTGGCTCGGATGGAAGCAGTCAGGTGCAAAGTAGGAGACATCTGGATTCCCATCCTACAAATAAATGCATAAAGGACATCTGGGTGTGGAAGAATCCCCACGGTTCCAATTTGGTGTTGCTGAGGCCAAATCAGAACCAGCAAAGAGAGATTCATGTTACTTGTTCTCCCTGCTCCATTGCAGAAAGGCTCCTGATTATCTGGCAACACAAACAGTACTTCAGCAGACCCACGAGCTACCAAAAACACTTAGCTAGGGATGATGATGTGCCTCCATGGGCAGATCCACCCAGAAGCAGCAAAACCACCATTTTCAATTATGGGTACGGCTCCTCTTCAGGTTCTGCAGTTAGGATGGGTTCCTCTCCTTGGTTCCAGCTGTCATTAGAACTGGAACCACAGGCAACACTATGCTCTGCAGTACCTGCTGCACAGCTGTCAGTTTTGAAAGGGTCGAGAAGCAAATAAGTGTTTGATGGAAGGCAGCCAGGCTGACCAGGCACATCAGAGCAGTCTCCTTTCTGAACAAAGCTGTACTTTAATACAGGCACTGGAGGATGTGAAGGAAATGGAGTTTGTAAACTTAAATATCTTGGTTGTCACATGAATACTGAGATTAGGGTCACACATGAATGAAACAACTTTTTGTGGTCAGAGTAGTTCTTCCTCAAAACTTGAGAAGGTTTTGTTTCAGTGTGGTTGAGCTTGCTTTTTAGAGGACTACTACCAAAATTTGTACCATGTCTTTTGCCACATTTCAGTTCAGGAACATCTGACTGTTGTGTGAGATAAGAAATAAAAAGAGCATAGTGAACTTCTTAAAATCTGAACTAATGCTTGTGAGACTACAAAAAATAGTTTAGAAATATTTTGCTTCTTCTGTTTTTATTTCTGTGTTCCCTACCCTCAGTACAAAATCCCTAAGGATGACTTTTCATGGGCACCAGCTTCATGCACAAACAAACAAGACAAAAGGCCTGTGAAGCCTTCAGCCAGTTTTCCAGATTTGTCTGTAGCAGCATCTTAGCTTTTCAAATTTTCAGCACCTAGTGGGAATATTTTCAGGATCAGTCCAGTTCAATTATGCCAGAGCAATCCCTGCTCAATATTTTGCCCCATCTGCTCTTAGCTCCAGGTGCATATGAAATTAGTTTCAGCTTTAAGGAAAGTCTGAGTCTTTTCCTAGATTTACAGCTTACTGGAACTTGCCATTCAAGGACCTGAAATACACATCAACATATACATATGAACTACATAAAACTACTTCCATGAGATCATAGGTAAACTTTCCTTTCTGTCAGACACAGAAAAATGAGTTATGTGGCATAAAGGGGAGCTAACGCCATAGTCTCCACTCAGGAATGCAGCTACGTTGCCTTAAGAAGTGTAACTTAATAACTCTTTTATTAATCATGTTGTATTTTCAGGAAGAAAAACTTTTATGTACCTTAAAGAACATATACAAACAAACCTCTTAAATCAGGTTTTGAATCATTTTCCAAAAGAGTAATTGATATTGACAGAATATGTAAAACTAAGAACTGCTCACTATATGAAGAAATCTGTTGTACTATAACAAAAAGCAGCAACTTCTCATAAGAAAAGCACAGAACAAAGTGAAACTATGTTGCATATAGTTTCTACAGGTAAGATACCCATCCTTAGTCCTTTAAATGCAGAAATCACCTTTAGATCATACCTGATCAAGAGGAGTCTCCAGATTTTGGAGGAAAGGCTGGATGACTACTGTGAAGTTTTCATGAGTGTCATATCTGCCAGACTCTATCAGTCTCTGAATGCCAAGCTGCAAGAAACAAAAAACCACCAGCAATACTTCAACAACATCTTTGCATAAGAACTATTTTCTTTGTTTGGGTTTTCTGAAAGCCCTGGAATCAAAAGGAAGTTTTACTTGTGAACTTAAATAGCCACAGACATTGGCAAAAGAGGGCTGAGATGCTGCAAAGGGGCTGAGAAGGCTGGAACACAATACTGAAACTGTTTGTCAGGGACGGGATTTTGGTGACTAAATTCCCACCAATTAACCTCTACTAGGAAACATGATTTTTCTGAAGACCTCTGCTGCTAGTTTTGGTCACATGATAGGTTTGGACAGCATCAAATGGCCTCCTGCTGACTTCATAGTTTAGGTAAAATACTAATATGGTATGTTGCTTGGTAATCAAGAGCTCACCTCTACTGGAAATAAAGTAACTGTACCACTCTTGATAGTCATACCTGGTAAGCTTTGATGGCTTCTCTCACCATTGTTAAATTTTCCGAGTTTTCTTCTCCTGTTAGAACACAGCTACACAGATAACTGTGGGGGAGGTTAGAGGAGAAGACAGGAACAGAGAGAGTTAAACATCTGATAATGCAGATGCCACCCTTTGCCACCCAGTGCCCTCATGACAAGGGAGTAATAAGGGAATTTGTACAATCATGTTTGTGTGAAAACATCTTATTGTCCTTGCTACTGTAATTTCAAGCCTTAGTCTTATTTTTTGCCTCACATGAATGATACTACTCTAAGTAATTTTGGTTTCACACCCAGATATATCAAAGCAGTGCACACTGCACAGAGGGTAGTTTGTTTCATAATTACACCGTGGCATCCAAAGGCCCTGCAGACTGACAGAGGTGCACACCAGATCCCCTGGGAACTACAAAACAGGTCTTTGAAATGTACTGCCTGCTTTACCTCTGAGCTGATACCCTTCCAATCAACAATTCCTTTTGCATTCCCAAGACAGAGAATTTGTCTCTGTCTGAAAGGTCAGCAAAGAATGCAAATTACTCACTGCACTAAAGCCTCTGAAACAGGAGAAGCCTGTCTACTCTGCAAATACACCATGTTCCCACAAAAAAGCCTGCAAATCCAAATGTTTGTGCACTTCAACCCCATCCTGAAGAACTCTGTATCAGTAACTTTAACCCTAGCCTTTGAGGTGTACATTATGTACAGTTCTAGATATGGAAAACACTTAGGTCAAAGCCAAGAGAAGGAAATGCCATCAGGCAGGGTGATGTCAGCAATGCATGGGAAGTCCACAGGACTGTGCTGCTACCTTTAAACATCAGTTCAAATTATGAGAGAAGCATGGAATAAAAACATAAATGGGTCAAAAGGAAGTCAAGCCTTACTCTGCCAAGTAAGTGGGGCACTGAACCGGACTGTCCACAAATAATTGTCTCAGAGGGAAGATGTCGACCACATCAACCAGACTCACTAGAGCTTTTGGAACCTGAAAGGTAAGTCAGACTTTAGCTTAGAAGAAACTGGCTACATAGCCCACAGTGCATTTATTTTACCCCAAAGTCCAGCCATTTGACACCTCTTCCCTTTCTCCACCACTGGAAGGATAAAAAATTTAAAAAGAATGAAAAAGCAACAAACTTCCCAACACAGCTTTTGATTCTTTTCCCACACCATAGCTCAATATTACTATCTGTCATTTCAGACTGCATCTCACTACTGCAGATAGACAAGACAAAAGAAAATGTTTTTGTAGAAGTCAACAGCATATGTTTGGTACCAGAATGGAAAAAAACCCGACAAAATCAAACAAACAGAAGAGCTAGCATCAGTCAGTCATGTCTTAGTGTGAGCTAGAATGCTGGGATAATTTCACACTACTTGCCTCCTTGTGCAGAATATCAAGAGTTTCTTGAATCCTTTTGATGTAATTCCCAGCTGAGTAGTGATCCTGATAGAAACAGAAGAGATTACCGTCAAATGGAGACACAAGGAATTTAGGTTGGGAGACTGGAGAATCACATTAATTCACTTCCTTTTCTGCCCTACAACACTGTGGTCAGTAGAATATTCTTGCTTCTTTCTAGAGACTGGGGATTTTAAACATAGCAATTAATCTAAAACATAGGGAGGCTCAGTGAAATTTTGGATTTAAAATAAACCTTGTTGAGTAGCAGCATATTTAACCCAAATCCACTGGGCCCTTCATGTAAAAATGCAGGAAGGAACCCAATCTGAATGCATGCTGAACAGCACAAACCAAGCAGCCATAAGCATGCTTACAGCCAGCTGATAAGCTCTCATAAAATTATGTGAAATCATTGCTTGTCAAGGTCATAGCTATAAATAAGGCTATAAAACTTGGCAGCAGCAGCAGCAAAGATGCCTACCAAGGCTCCTGCAGAAGCAGCACATTTCTCAAGCACAAGGGGTTGCAGGAGAATTGAAAATGCTCATAAGAAGTTATGAGATGGCATGCTATATTAAAGGCAAAAGAGTGAGAGCTGGCAGTGAAAGGTGGCCTCTCCCTGCCTCCTGCCCACTCAACTCCCATGATCTCCTTATGGCAGCCTAAAGGCTTCTCCACAATACAGAGAAGCATAACATTCAAATACCACTGAGCACTGCAGCAACTTCCCTCATATATACACCTCACCTGTTCCTAGCACCTCCCTACAATGTCAATTATGGGGTGATGACAATTGTAGGGTTGCATTGCTTTGAACTACCACTACCATTCTTGGATGTCTAAAGAGGCCAAGCTAGCAGCAGAGCAGTTACCACATCAGAGGAGTGAGGCATTTCTTCCCTTCCATTTTTTGCTTATGGTCAAAAGACAGTAGCCAAAGCAGTGGTTCTTATGCTGGAGTAAGCCAGAGAAAACAAAACCATCCTACTCTGTTGCTGGTAACTTTATATCAGGGTACTGCCAGCAACAACCCCTGTCAAAACATAGAGCAGCCCATACATAACTCATATTACCTCTGTGAAGCCTTTATGGTTTCCCTTGAGGTGTTTCTACACCAACACCACAGTTTCAGATAACCAGTTAGTTCCACTACTCACAGGGTCTTTGCAATAGTTGCACAGATCGTTGGCTCCAATATGCACTGTTACGAGCTTCCAGTCAGCACTGAAGTCAATTCTCTGTGCAATAAAGAAGAAAATAATGAGTCTGAATTTCTTTAACTTTGTGATATGCATGTGGAGTCATTGCAGGTAGATCTGTTGTGTCAAGCAATACCTATTTCTATTCACCCTGTAAGTTTAAAGGAGTCCCAGACAACTCACCTGATCAGTTTTCATAAGTCTCACAAGATTTCTTGCTTGGGCTGGCAAGTGCCTGGAAAGAAAGAGAAACTAGTGAGAGAAAGAAACACTTGTATTGAGAGATCAACATTACCACTCTTCAGACACCTTAAATCAAGTTGTCAGGTATCAGAAGGGTTGAGTGAAAACACAGTACAATACTCATGTTGCTGTGATCAAATTACAGCTTCACATCTTGGTGATGAAATCAACATCAAATCAAACTTGAATACAGATTTTACTCAAGTTCAGTAATTAATCTGGAACCATAAGTTCAGCTCCTATTACAGTGCTTAGCACCTCAAACAGCTGAAAAGCCAGACACAGCAACAGTTGTAACAGAGGGCCTCTGCAGAGCCAGGCTGCTATCAACCTATTCCTTGTGGACTAAAACAAGGGAATCCCCAGTCCCAATATTTAGCTGACCTCTTGAGCAACGTGCCCCTGAAAACCTATGTTTCAGAGTTCACTGTGCAGACCCTCCTCATTTTTGTAGCCTGCACCCAGAATCAGTACGTAACTGTACTGTATGTGAAACAGCTCTGTGCACACAACTTTTCCAGGGTAATTAAAAATCCAAGAAACCTTCAAGATTACTCAGACAAGTTAAGATGACAGCCTTGCTGTTTTCCAATAGCCAGGTGAGCACTGTCTTTCTCTTTTTTCCTATCTTTCTCTTTTTTCCGTACATATATATATATATAGAGATAGATAGATTAGATAGATAGATAGATAGATAGATAGATAGATAGATAGATAGATAACTAAAGTGCAATGAGTTTTGAGTTACCTAGGCTGAATGCTTCAGCTTTGTTTGACTGCCCTGACACGTTGGTCTTCAAATATGCATAGAGAAGAGAATGGGGTCAGAAAACACTGACCTTCCAGGCAGGTCTGTGGTTCAGAACGAGCTGCATCTCCCTCCAGGCTCTTGTTAAAGACTCCAGCTGTCTATCATTTCTGGGAGCATATCAGCTGACATTAATAAGCATGACACTTGTTTTGTATGGTAACCAGAGTTAAGCTCTCCTTTTCAATGCTTTGTTTACTGTAGGAAAAAGAGAGGCCTCTCACCACCCTTGTCCAGCTGAATACTGATCTAACACTGGCATGGGAGCATCTACTGAGGAATGAGCCCTGTCATACATCTGCTTATGACACAGGCACTGTGGGCACGTAGCAGCTCTTATCACCATTACCCTTGTCCAATGTCATAACCTACTTATTTATATCCCAGAGCTATCACAAGCAGTCACAATTTCCTTACTCTTGCTCTTACTGTAGAAACCCCTAAGCTAGGGCATCGACTTCAATATTGACACAGAGGAAAACACCACTTATTGATCTGACAGTCCACAACATATTTGATTTCTCATGCAGTCAGTGAGGTGCTGGTGCATCCTGAGCCAATGCAGTCAGCAAGATCCAATAACATCTTGAATGAAGTAGTGCCAGCAATCATCCATCCTTGAACTGCAGTTTCAACCAAATTTAGATCTTGACCAATGGAAACAGTCTGCTAATGGGAAATACAGATACTCACAGTTCGTGTCACCTGTTTTCTCCTCTCACTCCTGAATTCTTAACATCCTTTTTTTTCTTCCATATGAAATCAGAGATCTCAGCCAGGCTCTGCTTCAGCAACATTATTCAGATTTATCCTTTACTCTATCATGTACTTAAGCACTTTGGCAATGAATGCAGATAGGCTTAGGAACATTTTGCTGAATGAGACCTGCATTACTACATTTTCATCTAGTTCAATAAAGAGCTCTTCAAAGCAGCCATGGATTTCATTTTAAGAAACCTTTACATCTGGTTTCCATAAGCTGGTAAGGCTGCAAAATTATCTGATTTCAGAAATGTCCCAGCACCTCTGGAAAGCACTTTCCAGATTAGCACCATAAAGCAAGACAGGCCAGGCAACAATTCTTAAATACCAGCATTAGCTGGTGGACTTTTTTTGCTCTGTGAATCACTGGAAAATGGATGATTTTGGCTGATGAAGAATAAATGCTAGATTGCATCATCATTCTAGGGTCAAATACCTAAAGCAGGAGAAACATTTCCTTATGTTGCAATACATTTCAGTACTCAACTAGGATGAATTCATCTTCTCAGGTACACCAAGAGGCAAAACATTATAGAAGAGAACCCCAAAAGAAGTACCTCAGAGCTCAGGGATTGTAGTTTACAGGACTTTTGCACAACTTTCTGCACAGAGTTAAGAGACAGAGAAACAACAGAAGACAAGCAGAAGTCTGGATTGTTGTCTGTGTCTCCTTGCTGAATGTTTACAAAACATGGTTACAAAACAAAGATAGCTCAATTTCATCATGTTTATCCAGTCCAGTCACTTGCAGGGGAAGAGAGAAAACTAATTGGTATAGATGAAGTAGGCAATTTCATTAGACTGGCATCCATCAACTCATTTCAGACAGCTAACAAATAGCTGTGTAATAGCAATGTCTCGGTTGCTGCTGATACAAGTTGCCTTAAATCATAATGGTGACTTAAGAGGTTGTGTATCCTGCTTCAAGTCCTCCTACCAAACCAAAAAGCCTTTTTTAGGATTTAGCTGATAAAGAATGCAAGACAGGCACCTATCTCATTCTTTCATGCAACAAGCAAAAGCTGGAGGTAATCTAGATATATGCTGGATACAACATGTTAATAAATTCTCATTAATGGCTGATGCACATTTCACTGACATAGATACATTTGGTCATCACCAGGTAAAAATATGCCTTCTCTCAATTCTGGGGGAGCTGTAGGATATAGCAGGGGACCTAGCACCCTATTTCTGTCATGAAATCCAAATATTTACTGAGATTACCAGAATGAGTCAGAAGTTACTCAAGGCCTACAGGAGAGCAATAAAAAAACCTGATAAATCCTAATAATCTTTGCTTAGCTACAGCAAACTCTAACACCTCTCTTGGCTTCTGAACTTCACTTCCAAGACTCCTCCGGGAAGCAAGATGAATTTTTCTTTAAACAAACAAATTAAGGTCTGGGTAATATCAATTCACAATGTCAAATCCAGGCATGGTCTGCCAGATTCTGTGCCCAAACTATGACTGAATTCAAGCAGCCATCTGTTTTGTTAATTAAACAGCACTGACTTTGAATAAGTACCCAGGGATTTCCAGGATAAGCAATATAGCAAAGCTCAACTCATGCAGCTTCCCAGGTGTGACTAAAAGCAAGGAGCCAAATTCAGATGACTGCAAGACATTACAATCCCTATTATATTGGCAGAACTGGCTGCAACTGCACCAGGTCTGCAATGCACCAAAACCCATGTATGACCATTAGCAATTTTCTTTTCTTAAGCTTCCAGACTGTTTTTTACCTGCCTCTCTCTTGTCCTTTCCTGCTTACTTATCCCAGAAACCCGAGGCCAGAATTATGTACGATTTCATCCTGTTTTACTCCTAATTTTTCTTTATCAATTCATTACATGTTCAATTTCTTAAAACATTAATGTTCTCAGAGATTTATTGACCAATAAATAGATAAACTAATAGATGTTAAACAGGAAGGGTAGAAATCACCAAACAGTTTCTGCCAGTTTCTTGTTCGTGGATTTCATAACCAGGACTGTTAGTTTCATTTGAAAGCTCAGCTATGAAATAGACCCATACATTTAACATGTTTTGAGCCAATTTTCAACTCTAACTCGACTGGTTTTGCTTGCTCTTCAGAGCAAGTTGTGACAGCACATGAGACAGTTGAAAGGCAATTAGATGAAGCATCCATCACCTACAAAAGTAGAACAGAAAGCTACATACTCAGCCTGTGCTCCAGGAACTGCCTGGTTAAGGAATGCATTGGAATCATTCTCACTCCCGGTCCCAGTTGAGTAGCCCATGATGGTAACATTGAACTCTCGAAAGATGTCTGAAAAACAAAGGTGGCAATGAAGGCAAAGAGACTCCAGCTGCTCCCTGCCTACAGGGACTGGCACACACCAGCACGGCCAGAGCTGCGCTCTCTGACAGCCCAAATGCTGCTGCTGCACTGGATGGATTCACCAGGCAGTGGGCAGAGGGGTCACCTGCTGGCCGTGACTCAGACAGCAGTGTGCCTGCGGTGCCCTGCACTGGCACCAGCACATAAGATGAGCACATTTGAGGACTACTGTGTGCAGTTCTCTCTCATGTTGTAGCGGTTAAAGCCTAAAATAAAATTCTCAGTCTCACAATGCTGACTTTGTGAGGCGAGTGCGAAGGGTCCTTCAGCCCAGCAGGAGCTGGTTTTCAGATAAAGGATCTGGGTCTGTTTCACTGCTGTGTAAAATCTCATCCTACTGACAAATGTGAAGAACAAAGCCTCAGATGCATGGTTCTCATGAAGGCCCACCATGTTCTCCATAGTAGTTTCCAAAAGGAAGTTGACAGAGTAATTTACAGCTGGGAGTCAACATGGCGACGTTGTAAACTGTAAAATCTACTTTAATCTCAAAGACTGATTTAACCACATTTTAATGAGGGCTTTATCAAATTTAAAAGGACTCAATGAATCAATTAATTGTTTATTCTAATTATATTCCTGTTACATTCTGATTAAAATAATGGTCAATACAAAAGAACAGTTTAGTGGCCCTATTTGAATAGTAGTTTATTATTACAGCTGAGCCAAACTGAAACTCGAGTGGCTTTTTATTACAATAGACTGAGCTATGAAAAGTTGCAGGTTTCAGTGAAGAGAAAGTTAAAATTATTCCTTTCAGGTTACATGTATGAGTAGGCAGCTTTATTTACCAAAGAGGCCTACTCTATGCAAATATTTCTTTTGGAAAAAAATTGTGATGGAATATTTATTAAAAGCAAATGTTAAGTACATCGTGAGCACGGACATAGCAAGGTTATTTAGAAATTCGAATAATACTCACCAAAGAGTTGAAAAGGAAAAGGGAGGAGAAAGTAAGGGAATTTCTATCTGGTTTTTAGCTTCACTCATGAAGGCAACTTTTTATTTTTTAATCGTAGGATTCTGTTTCTTTTAAAGGTAGTTCTTGTTAATTGCAGTAAACCAGCTTAGAGGTATTAAAAGCTCTCAATCAGAAATGAGTCCACTGCATCTCCTCAATCTTGCCATTTATATCTAGAAAAGCATTTACTTACTAGGTAGAGTTGTCACATTCTCCAACGACTCATCTCCTCCAATACTAAAATGAGAAAGAAAAATCTCAGTCACTCATCTTTTATCTGGACACAGACAATAAAAAAAGTGGAAACCTGCCACACATCATGGGGAAAAGCAAAGGGTTATTAATTTGGTAACTACCATTCTATCAGAAGCCATGGAGAGGACAGAAGTGGAAGTGTTGTTGGGGAGAACAGATGAGGTTTCAGTGGTGAAGATGCTTGTCAGAAAGATTTAATGCCCTTGCAGATGTACAGGGTCAATAGTCAATAATTTATCAAGGGGCAGAAAAATGCCTGACATAGCTTCATAATCAAATGATCAAGCCTTAAGTACTGCAGATTACAAGGTCAACTTTGAGGCCCATTCCAGCCTCATGAAGCCACTCTAAGGCAACACCAAACACAGACAGCCCTTGAGTGACCAGAGAGCATCAGCAGCAGCTCCTCACTCTCTTCTCCTGCTTTCTGCACAGGGATTTATTTCTCCAGCTTTTCTGTTGACAGGACCTACTGAGGCCACACTCCAGCTTACACAGAGGTATTAGTACAGCACAGAACCGCTTCAGTCAATATCAACAGAGCTACATCACAACAGCAAAACCATTTAGTCTTTTATGACTGTGTGTTGCTATATGTGGCAAAAGTTCTCTGGCCAAACAAACTATTTTCCATGACACTACAAAAAGTTCAGAAATAGAAAACTTAGAGAAGAAGTCCCAAAATGAACCAGCTCTGACTTGTTTGTTCCAGCGATTCTTCTCCAGTTTTGTAGATTTCCAACCTGACATCCCAACATAAAAATACAAACTGTTGCAGGCAGCCAAAAATGAAAGCATGAGAGAGATCAAAAAGCTTGCTTAAAATCTACTGCTGAAAACTCTTTCTGTCAAGCTACCCTTATGACAAATCCTGGATCTTGATACACCTTCATGTATAGCCTGAGAAGTAACTGTCCTGGGTTGCAGTGTATTCTATTACCATCTACATGAACTGTTGACACCAGGTGGGTGGTGTTGCTTGCCTCCTCCCGGACTATCTTCTGCTAATGAGTTTTGCCACATGATTCACAGATAGCCGATTCTGGACAATATTCTGTTAATGGCCTTACCACATGACAAAATTACATCATCCCATTGTGAGATGCTCCGCCCCGAGGGAGGAGACAAGCATTCCATCCTGGATATAAACTGAGATTGCAGACACCACAGGCAGCCCTGTCTACTGGCTTCCCAGAGGACAAGAGCTACCACTGGACCTTCAGCTGGAGACCAGATCTTCCACAGAATCACTGCTTCAACTGAGCTACTTCATTTGGACTGCTACCACCACCCTAACAGGGTGTCAGGTTGTATCTGACTTTGTTAGTGCTTTTTCCTTGTATTATTTCACTTATTTTTAATTTTTTCCTATTGAATTTTATCCTGACTTGCGATCTCCCACTGATTTGTTTTCAAACCAAGACAGTAACCTTTTCTTCAACTTTCTGAATGGTGAAAGACCCAAAACACATCTCTTCATCACCCTGGCTGAAGACTTACCTCCAAGACAGTCCCCGGTATTGAGTGATCACATCCTGGAGCGTATCTGAGGCAATTCCTGAACCAGCCTGGACATTATTTTTCATTAACCAAATGAAATTAAAGCACAATTACTAATGCAATTGTAACTTGCAATACAAATACATAAACAAATACAATTTACTAATTTAAATAGAATTACATAGTTGTTTTGTTTACTTTTGAATTGAATGGATGCCTTCCAAAGCTTTAAAAGGCATCTGGCTTTTCCCAAACCTTTCTCCTGAACAACACAACAATACCTTCTATAATTATTTACAAGCATCATACTGTATATATGACACACAAAATGTATGATGGAGCTGTGGAACAAAGACTTTCATCTCATGGGTTTAGATGAGCTAAATAACTCTTTTATGGTTGCATTACTCAACGGTGATGAAAACATCTCAATCGAACACATAAAACTTTCTGGCTAATGATATGAAGCACTATATGAACTCAGCAGAGAAAGTAAACATGTATCAGAAAGAAGCACCATAATAGATATATACCAGTTTGAAAACCATTGTGCTAAATGGAAAGACTTATAGCAGAACTGGAGCAAGGAGGAAGCACTCTCTACACTTACCCCAAGGAAAGAAGCAAGCTAGCAACTACATCCCTCCTAAAAAACCTCCAGAATTCAGAAGCAGAGTTTCTGCCAGCTGTGATTGTATAGTTTCATTCTGAATCTAGGTGCAGGTTAGTACTTCAGTACAGTACAAGAGCAGGCGCCTATCTGCTGCTACCTTAGATTAAAGCACAATACTACATTTTCTTCTACGTATAAACTTTATTGAAATAACAAAAGATTGGTGTTCAGAATAACTATGCACAGGCCAAGTGCAGCTCTGAGACAGCGATAAACCACTGCATGTTCTAGGAAAACAGATTTTATTCCCAGTTCCTACAGACTATACTTAGAAGCAGAAACACCTGCGGGGCCCTAGATATTACAGTACAGCAACCACAACCACATACAGAACAGATCTTTCATTTGTTAATACTGCAGGTTTACATCAAAATACTTGTATTTATTTCAATAGCCTCCTGTGTGTAGAAGTTGTAGTAACATGTCTGCCAGAGCATTGTAAAGGGTTCATGGTTAGCACACACAATGTCTTTGTTGTTAAGGCCCAGATTCAGTGAAACCTATGTTCCAATTACATCTTTCTGTCCAGTGTTTCCTTTGACCTGGCTGTAGAATTTCAGTCTTTGACTACTATGAACACATTAAGCAGGAAGGCATAACTGGAATATGGGATGTCTGGATTTTGAGATATATTCCTTCTTGGCTACCAAAGATAACCATCAGCAGCAAGAACTATATCATGATCAAGAAATCAGTTAGTAGTTAAAATAGGCACAATAAAATGACTGAATATTTTCTGAAATGCATCAAGTCAGAGGACTCTCATGCCATACTTCCTTATCCCATTAATGCTAAAATTATTAAAATGCTATTATCCAACACCAGTTACTTGCATTCTGCTCCTTAAAGAACCGAGGCTGAAGAACAGGCTCACCAGTCCATTCCTATTCAGGAAAAAACTTTGAAAACCACAGTAACCTAGGCCTTGTGCTACTTCCCATTCATTTCAACAGCATCTGATCTCTTCTGGCTCCAATTCAGCAAACTACTTAGGCACCTCTTTAAAGGATTTGCCTGTGTTTTTGCCTGAGTTCAAAAGCACGTGAATATGTGCGTGGGGGGAACGGAGTGCTGGAAGACTGACGCCTTCTTTCTGGATCTGGCTGCTAGATCTATTATCATCCATGAATGAACAGCTCTTTGCTTCTGGGTACAATAGCTATTTCCCCTCCACCGGAGCATACACGTGTTTGTAGCTTTACCAAGAGAACAGTAAGAACAACGTCTTCTTACCGTCAAAGAATCCCCAAGGGCTGCTACAATTTTCACATCAGCTGGCTTTAGGGAATGCACTGCAAGGGAAAGAGATACAGTTGAACCTGGTCAGGAAATAGCTATTTTTTTTCTCTACTGTGGATGTGAAATATGCCATTGTGCATTGTGATGCTCTGTCACATTGTCTTTGCAATACCCAAGCGATAAATCAGAAGTTCTTTCCAGCTCATCTCTTGTGATTGGAGCACCAACATATGCATATTATTCAGTATTTCAATGGTTAACATTGCTACCGAAAAGACAGAAAAGCAAGAAGCAAATAACAAGTGGCAAACAATATCCAGCACCAAAGTGAAGGTAAAACAATCCAGACTTACACAAAGCTTGAGCAGCACATTAAAGACATAAAAAGACTAAGGAGAAGACAACATGAAGTTATTTGAAAAACCGAATATTGCTAAATTCCAGACGAACGTGAATGAAGCTGTATTTCCAGTTTCTTTCCATGAGATTTAGGTAGAATAGCTTATAAGCTATGTCAGCACTCAAATTTGGATTTTATCACAAGTTATTTTGAAGTTCTCCACTGGCAGTGAGTTCAGGGAAGCTACCTAGTCAGAATGCTACCTTGCGTGACAGTGTGGCATTGTATCTGTTAAGCATCTGCTGAAAAACATGACATCCTTTCTGAGCAGTGTTTTTCACAGTCCAGCAGTCATTTCAGCAAAAATTAACATTTATCTTGAAGGCCAGCTGAAGATAATTCAACTTCTTAACATAAAACAGGCAAGACTACCTGAAGTTGCAGGAGGAGAGGATGGAGACCTGTCCTCACATGGCAGCTGGCTTCCATAATTCTAAAGAGAAAAAGAAAGCTGAATAGCATTTGGCTAGCAAATACAGGCAGTAGTAACTAGGATCTTCCCAGCAGAGGCCAGGTGGATAAACCGGAGCCTCTTTAGCATGTGATTAACTAGACAGGTTGCTCAATTCAATAGTCATATTCAGTATTGCTCAGAAAAGCACAGTGTCCTGTACTGACAACAGTGCTGCCTGAGCACGTGTTCTTACAGGTGTTTCACATGCATTTTGTCTAACTCAGGGAGTACTTCCCTGCTCTGTGCCATGCCCTCAGCCTCCCAAGCCCCTTTGGCCAAAGACTGATTTCCCCTGTGCTGCAGAACATAACTCATTTGGTTACCACACAGGAACAGATGCAGCAGAGTAACAGTGGGATGGTGATGTTGACACTTACTGGAGTTTGGTTAGGGTATGTGTAATTACTGTTCCTATATGTCCTCAGGAACGGCTCAGCCTACAAAACAAAGCAATCTGAATCAATGCAAAGCATCAGAGGAACACATGGAGATTTCCATTCCCCAAACTTCAGTTCCCAGATGTCTGTAGATGATTAGCAGCTTCATGCAAATAAAACCCAGGGATTAATAGATAGATAAATAAATAAATAAATAAATAAATAAATAAATAAAAGGCCTTTTTGAAATCTGTGTAACAACAGTGTAAAACTGGGCTACATTTTTATAACAGAAGTTAGAGAATACTCTCAGGATCCTGCTGTGTGTGGCTCACAAGAAGCTTGAGGCCCCACTGCATTCCCAGTGACTCCTGCAGAGCTATGGTGACTGGTGCCATCATTGCTCTGTTTCCCCCTACTGAAGCTCTGTCATTCAGTGTGGATACTTGATGATCTTGATTAGGTAGGCCAAACACCCTTCCCTTGTGCTTTGGCCAGCTGTGATGTGTGACCTTGGGAAGTTTACTCCTGCTTGCCCTCCATCATCTCCTGGGTGAGCGCTCATGCTGCTCTTGGTGGCAGGGGCACAAACTGTGTGGGGAAGAGCAGACCACCCTCACAGAGACAGAGCTCCAGGCACTGGGGAAAGGCTCACACAGACCCCCAGCCACCCCCAGCACCTCCACATAAACAAACACAGACACCCTTGTAGCTTACCTCAGATGGACATTTGAGAACAATCTCATCTTCCATGGGCTGAGTATCTGTCTTCTCCCCTACAGGCTCCACCTGGGGGAAAAAGGAGAGTGCGCAGAGGAAAAGCAGATGAGTACCTGAGTGCAATGGCTGATGCTGTGCTGCCAGTCACTGGAAACCACCTCTGCAGCACAGCAAGACAACTGCAGGGCACTGCACCAGTGCTAGCAGCTGCCTCCATGCACTGTTTCTTTGTATTCTGAAGAGGCTAATTGCCATATACTGTGAATGTGGCTGATCAATGTGCCTGGCAGGCATCATCTTCCTGAGGGAGAGAACCTTAACACACCCAGCCTTAACATACCCCGAGATTTACTGGTTTGATGTGACTGGTTTAACAATTCAGGTGACCTTTCTTCATATGATCACTCTTTCCCTTTGTAAACACAATTCAGAAGAGATATGGCTAGCTACCTAGTAGCTCCCTGGGGTTTTTTGCTGCCAAGAGCAGGATGACGTGAACAAGGAGGGACCAACACAACCTTTAAAAACCTTACCATGTTGTTCCACAAAGCACGTGCAGCCTGGGAATGAGCCTTTTGGCTGAAGTGGAAACAATCTGGGGCAAAATATGAAGAATCTGGTGACCCCTCCTAGAAAACAAGATAGATGCTGTCACAGAGGCAGCAAACATGAAACAAGCTTTGCATTATGTCTTCTCTCTTCCAGTGAGATAACCCAGCTGACTTCTAAACTAAGTATCTGCAAAGGCCTCTGAGGCAAACAGAATTAAACCAGGCCAGAGAAAGTTAGTAAATCAGAATGAAGAAGCCTTTTAAAACTCTTTAATAAAGTACTCCCAAAGTAATAAGGAATACACACCACTGTGACTCTGAGTACAGAATATTTGGCCACAGATATCAATTGTGTTCTTTATTTCCCTTGAGACTTACACATTACAGTGCTTTGAAACGTGTGTTTTCATACCAAATGTCATTTACCAAAGTACTGGAAAGGATTTGATGTATAGGGAATGGAGAGCAAGTGCTTACTGATGAAGACTTTGAACTAAAGTATCTACTTCACAGTTGTCCAATTGCAGTGCCCCAAATCAAGGTCTGTATTCCTGTTGCCCATTATCTCCACTATTCAATAAACATTTTCTGCAATTTTGGATGGTAACTGACTATAATAATTACTACATCAGGAAACTGCCAGCTACATTTACAGCTAAAATTTTGACAAGTCAATGGCATTGCACCAGGATTTAAGGTAGGTGTGGTTTTCTTGTTTTACCTGTGTTTTTGGCATTTCCATATTAGTCATAAATGGCTGCATAACCACTGTGAAATCATCCTTCGTGTCATACCTTCCACTCTCCACTAACTGGCGGGTTCTCTCCTAAAGAGTCAAGGAAAAGTCGTCATTGTTCCTTCCTCTATGTTCAGCTCATCAAGGTGTTCCACCCATTTACAGCTCACCCAGGTTTGCCCCTCCCTCCTGCCGAAGCTCAGACATGACATGACCATGGTTTTCAGCTTGTGCCAGGCAGCCACTGCAGCCACCTTCTTGAGACACTCATCCTTCTTTGCAGAGGGGCAGCCTGGGAATGGCTGCCTGACTGACAAGGACTGGCAGCCTGCTCAGGGATTATGTTTTCTGTCAAAAAGATGTCCTTCCAGAATCACCAAAGTGTTTTTGGTTTGGCTGACATGCCGTGCCCGAAAGCTTGTTCCTGAGTTAACACGTTGCTTGGCTTAACCTGATTTCCAGTAACATAACTGATCAAAAAACTGCTGGCTCTCTGACATACTCTGCTTTCTATGGCTCTATAACAATTTTTCTTCTCATCTGTTTTGTTGGTTTAGTGAAACGGAATTGTAAAGATCTTGATCCTACTTTTTTTAATCACAACTACAAATATGCCATTAGAATCAACTGCCCCCCACTTTCAAATTAGCCCATCTGTGGTCCCTTGGTCAACAGAAGGATGACATTAAAATTCTAACAACTGCAGTGTGCCTTACCTGATATTTTTTGTTGAAGTAGATCAACTTCTTTAACTCAGTGGAATTGTCCTTAGGGTTTATGACACAAGGGCACAGGATCCTGTGGGATAAGAGCATGACACTGAGATTTGCTCTTCTTTTTTTCCCCTGCTCTTGAGCTGACAAACTGCAGGATTAAAAGCTCAGAGAGGGATTTCTTTGAAAGGCCATTGAATGAGAGCATTACCTCTCACCCCTGAGTTTCTGCATAGCCCCAATTCTTGAGCAGAAACACATTTATTAGGGATCAATTAATAAACAGAAAGTGAAGAAAAGGGTCCATGCAAGCAAAAACCACACCGTGTGCTCACGGCAAGGTTTCGGCAGCAGGAGTGATGTCTGTGAGGAGGGGCAAGGCTGCCTGTTCTGGACACAGCACCAGCAAACCAACCACAGGGCGTGGCTGAGCCTCTCAGCCAAGCTGGTGGTGTCTCTGTGAAAACCTGCTTAAGAAAGGGCAGAAAACAAACCCCGGAGAGGGAGAGGAGAGAACAACAGCGGGAGCAAGGAAGAGTTGCTCCATGGCAGAACAGGCACTCCTGGAAGGGACCGCAGCCTGTGGATGGACATGACTGTAGGACTCATGCTGGAGCACAGGACAAAAATGAGTAGGAAGGAGTGGCAGAGAGATACCAGATCCAGACCCCCAGCCATGCCTCACTGAAGGGACTGAGGGTACCCTGTGGCAGTAACAAGGGTAGGGGGAGAGGTGCTTGGAGCAAAGTTTAACCTGAGAAGGAGGGAGGACAGGTGCTTTAACTATGCAACTTTTTTGTCTGTAATTTCCCAATACCTAAATCAGTAATTAAATGTTTATGCTCATGGATAACAAATACAATTAAGTTCCTCAGATCAGGTCTGTTTTGCCTGCAATGATACTTGGTAAGTGGCTTTCCTGTCTTTATTTTCACCCATGAATTTTCTTGCTCACAATCCTTGTTTTCTCCCCATGTTGCCAGGGTGGGGTAAATGAGCAGCTGTGTGGAGTGCTTGGCTGGCACATGGGGCCAACCCACCACAAAAAACTGTTCAGAAGTACACTTGTGCAATGTGGTTTGCTTCAGCAGAACTGTGCAAGCATCCCTCAAGATGGAGTTCCCACAAATTCATTCTAATCAGCTGAGAGTCAGAGGTTACAGGATGTTTCACAGCGAGGCTGGTAGAACACCAAAACAGTCACCCAGCCTGATGCTGAATTCTCCATCCTTGGAGAGCCATTCTAACCTGAGACATTCACAGAACCCATGTTGCCTACCTTTATCCCTCCCCTGAAGTTTTGATCTTTCTAGCATGTAGATATATTTCTTGGGATGTTCCGTCTTCCTGGGCACGCCTCATCATTACTTGAGAAATCCAATTTAGAAAAAGGACTCCTTTCAAAAATCCTGACCATATGACCACAGTAAAGCATCCCTCAGAGAGGTCTTAGAGAAATACCTCCAATAGAGATGCAGTTGATACATGTAAAGTATACAGAGATCCATACCACATCCAAACTTGTCTTAACTTAACTAACTAACAAAAGATTTTACTTCCACAGTACATCTATATGAGAACTATACAAATCTAAATTGTGGTTTCAGAAGCTTCAGAGACATAAGTTAGGCAATATTAGTAGAAACATCTTCTCTTCAGGTTGTTTGCCACTCTCAGAAAAAAAGAGACAACCTTCAAGATCAAAATCCTCCTTCAGGTTCTTCTTCCACTCAGTAGAATGGCATTTATCATCCCACACAGGGTCTGCTTATCACCCTGTAAACTTGGCTTGCTGCCAGACAGGCAAATGTTAAATTCAGCATGGCACCTGAAATGATGGGAAAAGGTTACAGCTATCATGAGATAATCTAATCTTAAAGGCTTCGCTAACTATCCTTGATCAATGATTAGCACCTTGAGATACCTGTGCACTCTAGCCAGTAACCTTTGTTAAAACAAAATAAATAAATAGAACTACAACTGGCTATTGGGAGCACCAGCACCCTGAGTTTCAAAACCAATTTTCCACTGACAGCCATGAGAAAGCCCTTAAATCACAGCAAGAGGTTGCATCTCTGCCCCTCCTGTAACACCAGTGCCTGCCTACATTCTCCTCATCTCTCCAGAAAAGCAGAGATTTGCTTTTCTGAAAACATGCAAGTCCTGCCAGAAGCAACTCAGGGGGACAATGCTGGACCCTATCTGAGTCACCAAAAGTCCACTGAGGGTGCAGACCTGCCACCTCAGTAGTGGACTAACACTGACCTGAAGGGATTGTTGAGCCATAAAGCAACAGGTGGCACCATTAAGCATCCAAAACATCTACTTGAGAGACGAATTAGAGATAAAACTAATAATCAGCAATGAGATTACAGAGATTGAAAATTGCAGAAGCAAGAGGGAGAGTTTTAAGTGCAAAAAAATAAATCTCTATATACAACTAGAAAATTTTTTGTCTTAGTATCTTCTCTATCTTCATCAAAGGGTGCCCAGCTGAGCTCTTTCTGCTTTGGCTTGAACTCACTTGCAGGGTAAGTGAGGAGTCAAAAATGGCACCTTCATAAGAAGTGGTAACAGCAGGGTAACAGCAGATACAGAGACAGTGACAGAGACAGCTTATTCTAAATGCTGTGTTGAAATCAAAATGCAGGTACATGCACATGCACAGAGAAAGATGTTTGGTGGTCTGAAATACTAGAACCTGTTCTCTTTAAGAAAAAACTTCCCAAGAAGACATTGCAGCCTTCTGTGAACAACAATGAGAGCTGTAACATAAATCATCTGCAGACCTCATAAGCAGTTTTGGGCAGTTATTGTCTTTCGATGCATGCAGCTCCCGGAGGGTTGCTATGGGAAGCATCGTCACCAGGTTCACATATGCCCGTGGAACCTGCCAAGAGAGCAAACAAATCAATAGCAAACTCCTGGAGCACAGAGTGCTGGCTTTGTCCTACACAGCCACAGCAGACCTTGGTAGCAGCCTGCTGGCTCAAGCATCGTGTATTATTTATAACAGAGGTGTTCAAAGTACTTTCTCAATAATTTATCCCCCACACAAGCAATACTAAATTACAGCCCCTGCCTAGTGCTATTCTAAATGTTGATAGCTGGTCACTCGAAAATGATGGCTTCAAAAAGGTCCAAACAAGTTGTTATAGGTCCCAGCAAGACTCAGACATCTGCTAACACTTCAAGTACTCTCATCATTCTTACCTTTATGTGGAATACAAGAATCTCTCTCTCAATGACCACAAAAATATACTTATTTGCAGTTTAAAGAATAAGCAAAGCATTTTCTAGTCAATTAATAAAGGTTTTTCAACTTGGTTATAACATTTTCTCTTATTATTTGTCCACAGCACATCACCTAGAGCTAAGAACATCTTTATTCCTTTGGTAAAAAACTTCTCCAGCCGTTTTTGCCTTTCACAAAGATTTCCCTGCAAGCAAACCTCTCTGCATACAGTAGTACCCTGCAGGTGAAACCAAGGAATTAATTCTTAATCAATAATCAGTGACTGCTTTGTTAACAGAACAAAATCCCTGCTCCCATATACAAGAAAAGTTTGATTTACCTCTTTGTGAAGTAAGTCCAAAGCTATTTGTATGTTGTAGGTGTAGTTTTCAGGAGAATGGTGTATCTGTTAAAGCAAGAGGGTTGAATTTTATTATTAGTTTGCTCGGGCAGGGACAAGAATGACTAGCTAGAGTCTTTCACAGTAGTGTTCATGTTTCCAACTCTTGGGTCAAAGGTAACAGAGTCATAAACTGTCCTGTTTCTACTTTTCTTCCTTCCCATCACAGATACCTCACTGGCAAGAAAAGATCTGGCAGTCACTGGATACCAGTGAGGGTGAAAATTCACAGGGTATTATCAGACATCACACCATCCTCAATCCCCAGGATTACTTGGGCTGGTCTTAAAAGCATGGCTAACAACTCACTAAGAGGGGCCATAGGTGGGAGAGAACATTTTGTGTAAAATTAAGATTATTTCTGCTGTATGGAATATTAGAACATGCCTCCCATATGCTCCTTGCCTGCCTCAAATAATAACTGGCAAAACTTAGGTGTTTATCTGGGAACAAAATCACTTCATATACTTGTCTTTCAGTGCCATAATTTCCTTGTTCCATTTTAGTGGTTTAAACACTCTAATTTTATTGTCTCAAGTAATCCAACATTTATTTTTTCACTTGTGGAATTATAACAGTCAAATGAACTTTCTTATGAGAAATGCCTGTCTTATTTTCAGCCTTTTTTCTCTCTCATTTAATTTCAAGCAGAAGTTCATTGAGCGCCCTTGCCTACTCTATAGAAGTAGACAGCTCAGATCCCTTACTCATTTCCTAAGTCACAGCTCACCAAGAGTATTTTGGTTGGCACTATTTGTACTTGTGCCACACAAAGATCACTGTGATCCTTGGATGCAATCACACTCTCTCCTTGCCACCCACCCCAGTCATGTGAAGAGGCTCTTTGTGTTTGGGTTGACAGCAGAAGGTAGGAATGGTTAACTTAATGGTTAATTTCATTCCTTCCTTGTTTTATAACCGTCTTACTGTGCTGCTTTGCTGTTCTTCCTGATCCAAAATGAATCATGAAGATGACAAATATGAGCTCAGCTGTGAGTAGGTAACCCTCATCACTAAGTGAGGAGTCTGCCACAGTCACACATACCAAAGGCGAGATGCTGGATGTATGTTATATATACACAATATGTACACTTTACATATAATTGGATTAGCATGAGCTATGCTTAGAACTTTTCCCATAGCACTGAAAGTATTAAGAAAGTACCAAGAAAGACTTAGGAGTGTGGCTGTGCACAAGGCAAAGAGGAGTAAAAGCCCTTGACCTTTTACCTACAGGAGATAAAATGACCATGCAACAAAAAGTTATCCTAGTTAACAGCAAAACAAAGTCGCAACAATAATGTAGTTTACAGGTGTTCTAAAAGTATCTCTAACATTATCAAAACATTATGCTGAGCCACCTGAAGGTCTCAGCACAGTTACATTGCAGAGCTGCACAATTAAGACCTATGTTATTTTGGTCTCACCCACCGAGTTCCTCCCTCTCACCCCCTGCAATGCATAAAGACCCTGTGCCTTGACTGGCCCTGTTCATGCTCCAGGCAGCAGGGAACTTACTGGATTCTCGCAGTGTTTGCAGAGGTCATTTCCTCCTATGAAAAGTGTTATGAGCTTCCAGTCATTCTGGAAATTTATTCTCTGCACAGAGGAGGAGATGAAACAGAAGTTATTAGTTAAAAGAAGAAAAGGAGGGAGATGCAGGCAACGTACTAAACACAAATTTCCCATTTCTCAGAGCACATGGCTATCATTCCCTGGGCATCCACAACAAAAACAAGCTTGTAGTCATGACTGAAGATGTAGAAACTGCTATGATCTAAACCACATTTACAATATCAATGGCATCATGGAAAACTATTTGCTTCAGAAAACTCTTGCTCAAAATCTATCTGTATGCTTTTCTTAGTAATATCTCGTGTATAGTGACTCCTCCTGTAGTCCTAGAAATGTATCTTCACAGCAAAACTTATGGTATGTGTTCTACTGTGTCATAAATAATGCAGCTATCCTGCTGGAAAACCCTGGGGGACAGTATATTTTAATCTTGCTTTGAGACAAACTGCAAAGAACAGTGGGGCAATATCAACTCTATCTAACAAGAATGGTAAAATATTACAGCACTTTTTGTTTCTGCAAGGATTTTTCAAAGGGATAGCTAGCTAAATTAAGGTAATTATGCTATAGTAAATAAACACCTTCTTAGCTTCGAGGAAAGGTTCAGATATGCTTACTACCATGGTGTGGATGTTGTGCTCAATATCCTAATGCTTTAATTTCAGTGCAAAACACCAGTAAAAAAAGCACCAATAGTGCACCAGCCTGAAGTGATTCAAAAACATCTTTCTTCAAAGGCAGGAGGCACCATATCCCAACTCATACACACTGTTCAGTGTTTTGGTCTCAAAATGTACAAAATCAAACAGAGGGGAAAGTTTCCTCCTGAACTCAACAAGTGTTTTTAAAAGAGGGGGGGAAAAGGATCTCTTAAATCAAAGATATATGACCTCTACTATGAGAATGCTTTCTAGTCAGAAAGAACTTTACTAGTAAAATAAAAATGTTTATTAGTTAAATAAAAGATATTTCCATTAATTTCTGCTAACATTCTCAGGCCAATAAATTTGACAGACTAGTGCTTAGAAGCCTTGAATGGTTTGAATGAAAACCACCCAACCCCTCATTGTTAGTTGCTGTTCCTTTTAATCTCATTTCAGATTCATCCATCAGACTGAAATCTTGTTTACAAGAAAGTGAACCAAAAGGGAAGGTACTGCAAATATTTTTGCCAATATGTACGCACCAGAGTATTGACACTAAACACGCACACATATATCTTGAGGGCTTTTTGGCTGCTTTCCAGCTGCACAATTGGAAAGCCAAACTATTATAATGTAACTTAGGTCACTGATTGCATAGCACATTTGTCAAATTACAAATAGCAAACATTCAAAGCACGAGCTGAGGTGGGAAATATGCTAGCAATCCTCAACCTAATGTGTATTTTACAGGCCATTAATCAAATATTTCCTAACAATAAACATGTAAGTCAAAAATCAGCTGATGACTAGATGAAAGGAGGAATTAATTTGTTTTTATAGAAAACAAGTCCCTTCCTCACTTCACATGTTCACTCCACATGATTTGCTACTTGAAAAGCTCGCCCTCAACATCCTAGCGTGTATAATTTTTGCTGGAAAAACCACCTGCTTACAAGATAATTAATAGCACCACAGCAAAATCCTCACAGACAAAAGGTTCTGTTATCTTACGGGGTGACACAGATTGGAAGGGGAAGCAACAGGACTACATTTAGAGCCACTGGCAGTAAAAATGATGAGAAGGTTACAATTATCTGGGTTTGATAGTAACTGTCATATGCTGGTACAAATTCATTTAAGACTAAGCTATAGATTATTTTGTGCTGACTCACACTCTGCACTGGGCAGTATTACATAAATAAATGCTGTACCTACAGCTTTAAAGTTTAAATACCAACAGCATTCCCTGTTGAGATCTGCTCGTGCTCTGTTAGAAACTAATGATGCCATGTCACTTCATTCTAAAGATATTAATGACATGTTAAACTCACAGTATCATTCTTCATGCGGTCCACCAGTTTCCTAACCTGTTCAGGAACATCCCTAAAAATAAAAGAAAAATAAAAGATAAAGTAAATTAATAAAAATTTAAAGAATGAATCCTGCATAGATAGCAAGGCAAAGAGGAAAGCTGATGAATGGACATCAAAAACCCAAAAACCCCCAGAGAAAGCCCAATTTAATTGAATGGAATATATCACATAGCCAACAAAGGCTATATTTTGAGACGGTGAAGAAAAAAGAAAAAAGAGAAAATAATTAGCATCCAACAGGCACTGGGCTTCTTTGCAAGTGCTGCATAGTTACCCTTTTACAAGCTATATAGAAAATGCACTTTTCCCACAATCAGACAGATGCTATCAATAGACATAGCTCTGAAGCATCTGTGCTCATACCAGTGTTATTATATGGCCTCAAGGCACTGAAGTAGGTCTTATAAGAACTGTTACCAGTGGGAAAAAAAAAAAATAGGATATGAATCGCACTGAAGACAGTGCAGAGTGAGTTCTAGTTAATTCCCAGTTCTGGCAGTCCAGGAATTAAACAATCCACAAATTTCTCAGTCTCTACACAAACTCTTGATCCTGATGACAAGAGGGCTTGAATATACCTCCTATAAAGCGGAGATACCTTTTGTCTGTCTCATAACAGGACAGCTTTCTGAGTAGTGCTTGTAAAATTATGTGGCTTTCTTGGTTGAAAATACTAGAGAAAGTATCGCTTTTGTTGCTAACATATTTGACATAGATTAGAAACGCTGCAAAGTCCTCATCACGTTTCTTGGCCTTCATGCTACAGTTAGGATAAAAAGATATCTCTGGGTTTGCCTATTAGACTTACTGTGTTCCTGCCAAAGCCCAGGGTTTAGGCCTTTTTTGGTCACAAGGAGTTTTATAGGAAAAAATCAAATTTCTGTTAAAATTAAAAGTTTTCCTCTTACTCTGCACGAGCCCCAGTCACAGCTTGGTTGAGAGCAGCATTGTTTGAATTCTGTGTTCCAGTGCCAATGGAATACCCTACCAAGGATGGGTTGAACTCACGAAGAATATCTGCAGAAAAAGACAGTACCCTGAAATACTGCTTCTTGCAGCAGGTAACAAAGGAGGCAATAAAGATTAGACTTTAGTAAAAGACCATTAAAAAGCTTTAGGATATAGCTACCAAAAAAAAACCAAACCACCTTTAAGTATAATAGACATGGAGATTCATCACTATACAACCATTTCCCTGCCTTCAAGATTTCTGAATTTCATTAATTCAGAGATCTCATGACCTAACATGATCATCTTGGCTAGCAATGCCATTTTGCCTGGCAAGTGAGGCTGGGTAACCATATACTCAGGCAGGAGAACCTCATGCCATCATGCTCTAACTGCAGACAGGTTGGAATCAAACCCTTTAGCCTGATGGCCCCAGATGTATTAACCCCAAAGACCCCAGATTCCCTTCTAGATCTTAGGTTACAAACCAGCCTTGCAAACACCTCAGATCTAAAATGTCCTGACCTTTAAAAAGCATGTAAAATCTGATCTTGTAATGTGATTCTGCTTCTGCCTAAAACAACTTTCCCATACAGTCAAAATAGTTTCTTTAGGCTATGAGCTAAGATCTTTGATTCATCTATCCTAAACACACTTTAGACAGAACTATAACCAACAGAAGAATCCTGAGACAACCAAAACCTAGGAATTACAAAATACATAGTTAAGTCATGCACAGCATATTACAGTCTGGTTGTTATGCAACTTTTACTCAGCGCTGGACATTAAACACAAAGGGATTGCTTGTGTCATGCTACAAATTTTAACCCTTTTCTCCTGTCTCCTTTTATAATAGCAGGAATTCTAATAATAAACAGCACCACATCTTTACCAAATTTACAGAAAAAGTCACTTACTTGGCAGTGTCGTGACTGTGCTTATGTTTTCATTTCCTCCAGCACTGTTAAAAAGAAATAACAGGAAAAAAGTGCTCAGAGGTAGGATGGACTCGGCAAGGCAAAGGAGAAGGTAGGAGAGTGCCCCCTTTTGGGGTTACCGCACATGTACAGAGCACGCTGGTGGCTGTGCTGAGCCCACCCACGCTCTGGGGGCCTGTCCCCAGCGGGTCACGACATCAGGGACACTGGCAGCACCAGCAGAACAATCATATTAAAAGCCCTGCACAGTAGCTGTCCTTTCAGCTGTCTCACGTGTTTTGGCACACGTTCAAACCTAGCTGAAAGAAATTGGATTTTTTTCAAGGCTGCCACTTTTGCTATTGTTGTACCTATTAAAATATTTATAGCTTCCATTTTTAGTTAACAAATCTAACCACAATAGAAAGTTCTAAAAGCATCTATTTCAGAGTGATAAGTAAAATCAGTATCTTTGCCTTCCTCTGCCACCTTTTCCCCATTTCAGTCAACTGGAAGAATACTACTAGACTGGTGAAATTCACCATTATATCTGTGTGCTTTTTATTCTCCTTCATGCTGAGGAAAATACTACTAGACTTGTTGCAAAAAATGTCAACAGATTACTATTAAAGATCAAAATATAAAATTTTTGACTTAGAACACCTAAATAGTATCCCTTTAATCTGGAACAGATTTTGAAGAGCACTAGAACCATCCCTGGAAGTGCTTGAGGCCAAGCTGGAAGGGGATCTGAGCAACCTGATTTAGTGAAAAGCGTCCCTGCCCATGGCAGGAGGTAGGAACCAGATGATCTTTAAGGTCCCTTGCAACCCAGGCCATTCTATGATTCTGTGAACAAGTTTAAACTTCTTCTAGAGTTGCAGTGGCTTAGATTAGTAAAAAATGATGAACAGAAGATCAGCCTGACGAGTTTGGTGTTAAATCATACAGTTGCAGATTAACAAGTGAACGTGATCGCCTTTCTCCAGAGTCTTTTTGATGTGTCCAACAAAATGCTGCATATGTAAAAAAAGCCTGTATTGACTCATAATTGATAAACTGTTCTCCATGATGTAAGCAGTACTTAAAAGAATCAAGGAAAGAGACACTGCATATGAAACAACAGCAGAAAAGATTTTTTGTAGACCACCAATTTTAAATGAGACTAATGGGTGACATGGGCCACACTGGGCAAGAGCAGAAAGGATACAGAAAGAAGGGACAGAAATGCAGAATGAACAAGTGATGCAATAGCAATGGAGTCTGGAAGACTCCAGGGTCTCCTACAACTGTGAGATTGGAAAAGAACTTCTAAACAAGAACCCCATTTTTCCATGGATCCAGGTCTAATATTCCAGGTCTAATATTCCAGCCATGCTACATTGTACTCTAGATAGCCACTAGTTTGAGTATTTTCTTTATCATGAGTAATAGTACAGCCACGTGCCCTCATGCAAAATGTGACATCAAATCCAGTTTCTACAAGCCTCCATTTGCTACAAAAACAACTATATAGATGAAAACTGAGGAAAACGGATTCTCTCCCACTGGGGGGAAAATTCCTGGGACTCACCTCCAAGAAAGACCTCGGTACTGAGTCAGGACATCCAGAACATCGTGGGGTTTGGATCCTGCCCCATTACCTGCCTGGAAGAAGATGAGTTCACCTTCAGAAAATAAGCATTGCTACAGTAACTAGTTCTCTGACTGATCCTAGTGAGAACAATTAAAAAGCATATTAATGAAGCAAGCTACATCATCTTCCCAAAATAGAACAGATCCTTGTCCTCAAGAAGATCAAAGGCTGAAAGTATTTTAAGTCTGTTTCAGTGAATTACCCTCTTCTATCAACTTTGTGATTAAATCAAGTGGGGAAAAATTACTTGAGAATGTTCAAAATACTCATATAATTCTAAATTTACATAAGGAATAAATAAGACAGCAATGGTCCTGAATTAATTCATTATAATGTTCTTCACATTAAAAAGTTGTACAGTGATTTTACATCTTTCCCAGTTTCTCCAGGGAAAAAGACTACAAGGATTTAATGTGATAATTAGCACAAAACACGTAGGAAGCATGTATTATGATATGAGCAGTGAAGCAGTCACCACTGATTGGAGAATCACACCAGTCTAGGGGTAATGAGCTTACATAGTACCAGGAATAGTGTTAAAATTAAAAATATTCTCAAGGTAAGTTACATTAGACACACCTGGCATTCTGTTGCAATCTTAACCATCTGTTTAGTTGGTATAAATTACTATGGCTTTATAGACTTTGGTATCATCATATATATATTTATCATATTACATAGATACACAGATACACCATATACAATCAATATACAATATACAATCAGCTGCAGAACTTTGTCTTTCTCTTCACGCTACTTACTAATAGCTTTCAGGGCCAATACCTTGGGAACTGCCAAAAATGAGTAAAGGAAAGCAATTGTTGCAAGTCCTCTCTAGCAGACTAGTTTTGCTGCTGCGCAGTCTAATCTTACATCTCTTCCTTGTGTGGCACTCTTGTGGACTTTAAATGGGAACTGTGCACTCAGATTAGACTCATGATCTGACTACCAATCAGCCAGCCAAGGTGGAGTATGGGAAAAAAATGTGAAAAACGTGTTTAGCACAATAGGGCATAACTGTAACGTATTCCATTTCCCAGGTTAAAAAATCAGAAATTTCATTGCAAATTTTTTCTTTGCTAGCTTTATCAATGGCTATCCAGCGATCTTTACTTACTGTGAGTGAATCTCCCAGGGCAGCAATCACCTGAATATCCGCTGGTTTCAAATTATGAACTGGAAAAAAAATAAAGGTAGCATAAGGCAAAGAAAGAAAACTACAAATTGTGATGGTTATTAGAAGTTTTCCTCAGAATAAGCAGAATAAAGCATTGCAAAGACAGTATTTATAATATTTATGACAGCATAAGCTCAGAATGACAGAGACTGATAGCCATCAAATCAGAAATGACTCTTGGTACCATAGCTGGGCAGTAGCTACAGTGACAAAGGAGGCAGCAAGATTTCAGTCTTGAATTTGTTCTTCCTCGAACTTCTTTTAACTGATGAAAATAACTGAAAAGCAGCCAAAGCTCTGGTGCCAGCACACGGTGGATATTTGGGACCATCACAGCTTCTGAGGAAAGACAAAACCTACCCAAGGACAGAACTCCATATGGGTTTTTGTACCTCAGACTGCATTAACAAGAGCCCCCTACAGTTTTCCTGCCCTGGAAGTGAAAGACCTGACTGCCTCCTATCTTTTCCACTGTCACTTCTTTGTACATGGAAGATGCAGTTGCATGAACTTTCATCACCCTTGAGGTAGTGAACTCGCATCTTGCTATACAACCACTCACATTGTTCCAAAAAGATTGTTAAAAGCCAGTCAACAAAGTGCACTTCTCCAAAGAGGAGTACCTCTCCTGAGCAAAACCAGTTCTATTCTCCTTCTACCATCAAATGAAGTAGCTCTGGGATAAAAGGGCTTAGCACTATACCTGAAACTGGAACCGTATCAGAGGGAACCTGGTCAGGACAGGGAATATTTGTTCCATAACTCCTCTCCTGCAAAGACAGACAGGACAAGACTCCACATCAGTCTCACTATATTCTGGTCATGATAAACCATTTAGGTCTCAGAGCATTAGATTAATGAAATCCCCACGTACTTTGTATACAACTGCCCAGCTCAGGCTGCCCTCAGAGCGTGCCTCTGGAAGGCAGACACAAGCTCAGCCTGCTCAGAAGTCGTGTGGCTTTATGAGTGCAGCACAACTCTTGCCTACCAGTCAGGCCAGTTGTTTTAGACTCTGAGCCATGCTGTGCTCAGCTGTGCAACATTTGGTGTGCCTGTACGCTGAATGTCTTTTGCAAGAAGATGTTTGAACATCCCTGGAATATCCTAGCAAAAAACCATACCTCTATCAGCAGGCCCTGAGCCTGCCTTCTCCATATGCAGTGCTGTATGTGTAGCCAGGGATTTGCCCTCCTGGCTCTTTTGGGCTGCAGCCTACTGACAGAAATACCCCCAAAGCCTACTGCTAGTGAAGGACTGACCATCAGTATACCAGAGTAAACCATCACACAGGACTCAAAGATGTGCTTTTGCTCCAAATCTCTCTGCAGAATTCCTTAAGTAGGCTAACTTGCCTAAGGAAAAGATACTTGTATGTCTCGTCCCATTGTTCTGGATTGGGTTTTCAATTTTTAATTTAAAAACCCAACAAAACAACCACAAACATAACACAGTATTGCTCCTTACCTCCTTAATACCTCCTACACTACAGCTATTTCCAAAAACCAGAGTGGTAGGCACCATTGCCCCATGGAGAGGTCTGTACACACCAAGCAACTAACAAAGCAGATGGCACTATATTGAAATGTGAACAGAAATGCATATTACAACTCCAGCGATGAACAGGCCATTTTGTCTAGATGTGGTCTAGGCACTGTGTTGTGAGGCATGAAAATGAACATTATTAACTCCCTCTGTACCTGCTTGGGAACACCAGGTTCTGCTCAAAATCAGAGTACTCTGACTTAAAAAACACAATCATGGGTCTTTTTCTCCACGCATNCACACCACAAAACTAAAACACACACAAAAAAAAAAAAAAAAAAAAAAAAAAGAAAAATACATATTCTTCAGTTTTACTATGGCATAAATAAGACGAAGTCAGACCCACACAGTGGTTGGAACTGATCTAGTTTCTTCCACGGTAGGACTAAACAGCCCCATTTTCACTATCTTCTTTATTATTTATTATTATCCCAGGGAAAATAACATTTTTATCCAGATGTTTAACACAGGCTCTTACCAGTGAAGGCAAGACTCACTTTAGGCTAGCTGAACATGTCTACCTTACTCAAACTCTACAGAGCCCACCAAGCAGAAAATGTGATATTAAACTATTTAGTCAAGCATGGAAGTAAAAAGCTGGAGCTTTGCATTTAGTTTCCCCAGGTAGCACTGTTTGTTTAGGCTACAACCCACTCTTACCCACCTGCCCCACTCCCTGGAATACACTCAGTCCATCTGATGCAAACAGTCCTACTATACCTGAGATGTTTCTTTGGTGTTTGATGTCTTCAGGGAAGATGAGTACTTACTATTTCTATATGTAAACAAATACGGATTTTCCTGCAGAGTGAAGAGAATATGTTTACCAATGCTAGTGTAAACACAGTCAGCTGACATTAAAGTCTTCTGGCTATATTTTCCGAGAGAAAAAAAATCTTTACAGTATTAATTTTTGAATGAACATTGCATTAGTGAAGTAAACCAGGTTAGACTTGAAAGTTGAGCCCTGGTCTGAAGCCCTGTCCTAGGTACGCTCTAGGCACAGCACCGCTTCCTGCCTTAAACCTTAAAATTCTATTTCTTTGATATTTTAATTGCTGTTCAGAAGCTTTCGGATGCCAGTAATATTTTATCACTATCAAATTATTGAAGTCAGAGCTTAAATGCAAAAGCATTCAAGAACCTGTTCTTTGAACATAAGATGCTCCAATCCTGACTACTGACAGCTCCAGGGACTAAATTCGTAAAACCTGGCAGCAAAGGCAAATCACAGAAAAGCTAGATTATATAAAATACATGGATTCAATTTTACTGGTGACACAGATTTGAATACCGATAATGCACCTCATACCTGTAGTTAATAAGTTCAGATTAGCTAGATACATTTTGAACCAAAAAAAATATCTGACAGAGATGGTTGAACTAAATTTTGTCAAAAATTATTTTTTTCAGAGTTTCATCTGGAGAAAATAAAGACTTCATGTCAATGAACTTTAGAAACACTCTGTTTTTAACAGTGCAGTGACTTGGGAGAGTGGACGTTCCCAAGAACTTCAGAAAACAACAACAGTATTTGAAAACTTGGAAATTCTGCAAAGAGTAAATAAAATCACAGAATATCAAGGAAGCCCTTTTACCTGAGATGGACACTGGACCTGAACAACTTTTGTGATACCATAAGGCTGCTTCTGTCCAACTGGCTGCATCTGGAAAGGGAGAGAACAGAGGAATTGTACACACGCTGTGTATGGGAGCGAAGGGAGAGCAGCAGCAATGCAGAGGCTCTAGTGCCTGGAGTTTTCCATCATGCTCATATACATATATCTAAAAATATATATGTAAAAATTTGTTTTGCTTATGATAAATATTTATCTATGCATAATATACCACATGTATACCTACAAAAGCAAGGAACTGGAGACACGTCCTCTCACGTGAGCAGACTGTCTTCCCATCATGACTAAAACTTCCATCAAAACATTAATTCAGCTTTTGGGAATGCTGACTCTCTAAGTGTTGATTGTTTACCCTACCTTTCAGAACTGTTTCATTATCTACACTCTCATCCATGTTTGGCAACACCAAAAGGTGCATTCCAACTCCATACAGAGGCTTAATAACATTTACGTTTGTTGGCCTTCTTGAAACAAGATGGAGAGGGAATTACTGTAATGAAAAATTATGGAATTATTCAGAAAATACTGACAGCACAAAGGGGCAAACACCAAAAATAATCACTTCACCTGTTCAGGCAGCTTGCTGAGTGCTAATTAAATTGCAGTCACACACAGAGGAATTGGCTGAGGGTTTAGATCCCTCAGTGCGTGTCTGCTCAGCTTGGCACCAGCAGCTGCCAGGACCAGCAGCCTACACAAGAAACAGGATGGAAGGGACTGGAAAATACAACAGCAGCAGGCCTGATGTCACCGATACACTGGGCAGGAATGCTGTATTCTATTTTGATTGTTCCATCAATGAAAATAAAGGGAAATCTCAGAGAAATAGAGAAGAGACTTACAGAGTTTATATTTTTGGGAGAAACATTTGAAGAAATAGTCTGCTTTTTTGGAACTGGAGGGGGAAATAAAACAAATTTCCCCAAAATAAGCAAAATAATTAAGCTCAGAGAAAAAATACATTGGCATAATTTCCCATCCTCCCAGGATGAAACAATGTAACTATTTAATTCCACTCTTAAAAGAAAATATACTTCCAACACAATCATCCCACAAAACATGGGATACATACAACGTGGTATTTCTTGACTAGAAATTAAGATCAAACACGTATTGGACACTTGCATGTGTTGGGAATTGAGTGACAAGAACAAGTTTCTCGAGAAGGCAGTAAGTTCCAGCTGGCTCAGGCACACTGTTCTCCCAGCAAGGGCTGAGAGCTCCTGGTCAGGGAATGGGGCACCAGGGCTGTACTGTGGCCACCAAGCCTCCCCTGCATTCCAGCACGTCTGTCGTGCAGGCTGCGGCTTAGTGTGTGGGTCTGAGGCAGCACAAAACCCTGAACACAGAAGAGAGGCACGGGCAGCCTCCTGCCACGCTGTTCCCGTTTGGGTTCTTGTCTGGTTTTAGTTTCTCTTTTGGTTGCAAGATAGGGTTGGGGTTTGTTTCTGTTACACAAAACACAAGAAGCTCTTACTCTTGTGAAGTTCTTTACATACAAGAATGGAGCTTTGCCCTCAGATTTATGTCCAGAGGTAAAATTGATTAATTTTGACCAATGCCTACAATCAGGCTCTCTACGGTAAACATCGAAGCTGTCCAAGTACACAGCCAACCTCTCTCAGCTCTTCCAATGTCATTTAGCTGACTGTTCTCTAGTGTGCTTAGCATATGAATTGCTGCTCCTAGAGAGATAGAACTGTTCTAGTGAAAGATCCAGCCCTGCCTAGGACAAGCCCTTAGGACCTGATTGCTCAGCTACTTCTCAGTCAGGTTGAAGTGCAGCCCTAAGGCCAATTGCCACTAGATTTTCAAAGTTTTGCCCTTTGACCAATAAGTAGGTAATTATTCTAGGAAAGAGGCTGGTACCAAGCTTCAAAACAAGGTAAGGACAGCCTGGGAGAGAGCAGAAGGGAAACCTCTGAATGCAGTTTCATTCTGTTGTGTTTCCTGCTCCACAAGTCACGATCTTGATTTCCTATCAGCTCTCAAGACTGTGTTATGGGTTGGTTTTTCTTTAGGTTTTAAAGAAGTCAGCATAAACTGTTGGCTGGATTTCCCAGCAGAATTTGAGTGACCTTTATCAGGTGAGGACATCTGCTAGTGCTTTTTATGCTGAACACATCTTTCATATCTGCTTTTACATCATGGCAGAATACAGGCAGGCAAGGCAATCACAGGCAGACAAAGAAACGGCCCCAAAAGGCCCCTTTTTGATGACTGCCAGATGGACTGATGAAAACTTCACTAAATCAAAGAGAAAAAAGATGGCAAAGCAAGTTGAGGGGAATGTTACCATTCCTGCAGACTTCCTTCAAACCAGTGTCAAGATGTGGTTTTGCCACATTTTGCTCTTCCTCCAGATCACCTAGGCTGTTCCCTCACTAGAAGAATTGCCTCACACTGAGAGAAAACACTGAAATAAAACAAAGTAGGTATTTGTCTCCTTTATAACAATGTTTTGGTTCTGGTGGCTCCACAGCATGCTCACTACCCAAGTCTGGGTAATTGGCCCTGATGCAGACAGCCTTAAAAGCACAGCTTCGTTTTGCTTATGGTTTTTCATCTCTGCTGTTTCCACAAAATGCTCCTGGCAATCAGAGTGACAAGAATAGCGTAACACACCATAGAATGGGTTGCTCAAGGACAGAGCACAAATAAAAGAGGACAAATAAAGTCTGTGCAGAAAAGGTTTAGAGACAGAAAAATGAAACAGAGGGCATCTATTTTATGATGGAAGAACTGAGGCAGGAACTGTGACACCATCACAAGAAATATCACAGATAACAGCAAAGGAGATAACTGGACCCAGCATGGCTGTTCCGAGGTTACTGCTGCAACAGCTTATCAATTTTTAACTCCTTGCCTCCTACTAACTAACTAAAGTCCTACTAACTTTAACTAAAAGATAACGTATTTTATTAAAGTGACTGTACTGTTCTTCTAGATATATTATCTGTGGAATAGAAGCCTCTTCCTGCAAATTCTGCTTCTTTAAATGATACGGGCTGTGTGGGAGCCCTGAAGGCGGAGAATATTTCCCTGCCTGTTTTGAAGGGTTCTACCCCCCTGGACAACACTGTATTTGACCTTTATCCATGGAGAAAACTGCCAACTCTTTGGGAAGAACTAGAATCTACTTCAGTGAGAACTAAATAATAGAGTATTATGTAAGGTTATCACAGAGTGAAAAATCTAAAGGTTTTGGGTTTATTAATGTAGTAAATAGATAAAAAGCAAAAACTCCAAAATGGAGGATTGTTATTGTTTCTAGGCTTTCTTCTTCTTCTTCTAGTATGCCATATTTTGCAGTAGTAGGCTCCTGAAAATTATTGGATGAAAAATCCCGCAGTTCCTGTATACGTGACTAAACCATTTGTTTAACATTGGTAGAAAAGTGAAAATATCTTTCGTTTTAAGCCTTAATTGGATGATTTACCTTTAAGAAGACTGTGTTATCTTGATAAGGGGGCATTCTGCAGGCATTCTTCGGCACTTCTCTGGTGTGTGCTATGTCTGGGTCACACTTGTGACCTTACTTCTCTGATAAGACTTAATAAACTATCTTGAAGCAGAGAGTGCTGAAAGTTTCTTTAAAATCGCTCCCCAGTTAGGGGGGAAAACCTAGCTACGAGACACAGCTACGCCAGGGAGGCAGGAGTCAACAGGCTTTAACAGCATTATTACTGCTTGAATTAGCATAAAAGAAAACAAGAACATGCCAATATGCATGCATTTATGTTAAAATGTGGTTTGTGAAAAGGTGGTTGCAGTATAGACTTTTTTTCCTTCATGCTTAGGATAATTTGGACAGACGCAGGAATAGCAGGTACTCTCCAAAGAAAATCTTATTAACACATGGACTACAAAACAAGGAAAATGTCTTTTATATTTCATCTAACTTGATTGGCCATTGAAGGTTCCTTTTAATTAAAAAAGAGACTGTATGTGTTACAAGGTTACTAGAAAAAGAAACAGGAAATGTGGAAAGTTTCTAAAAAGAAACATTAAAATCAACATTTTATCCAAAACAATGGATGTAAGGGCGTATCCAAACAGTTACATCCTGCTTCGCTCTGTTGAGTCCAAACCCACGTACCTGCTTTTTTGTCTCATTCATATTGAAAAGCAACTCAGATTTCTTCACTTGCCCCTATCATCAATTTTAAAGTGCAAACTCTTCCAGTTGTACATGCATCCTCTCAGTCTCACACACACAAATGCTGTGTGCCAGCAGCTCAAGCTTCCAGTGGGAAACAGCCCCCTACAGAACTAGTCATGGTGTTCAAGGTCGAGTGGGTCAGAAAGTCCACATTTCTTTCAGACCGCTTCGCCCACCTAATAGAAGGCACCATTTGCTGGCTTTCCTCAGCTGGATAGGACATCCAGCTCTTGAGGACATAAACAAGAGCTCCTCAAGGTTGTCTATCACTGTTTCACTATGAGCAACAGCAGCAGAAAGATGATGGTTAAGGAGGAGACAGAGGTGTGATGATGCCTTTCCCTGGTCTTAAGAGACAAACACAGTTAGAAGGGGAAAAGGGTATTTATTTTAAGGATCCTTTAGGTGCACCACATGCACGTGGAATGCACTGAAGAGCACACCGGAATGCACACCCACAATCAATCAGGTATAACATTCTAGGCCTCACAAATGAGCACAACTATCAAAGATTCCCCAATTAGAGGCTCCAGTGAACCCCCCACCGAGGAACCTTCCCCTGGATGGGCCTATCTCAGTTTACAGAATGCATTCTAGAGAGGACCTTGGTGTCTGGGGCTTTCTGACCCCTCACTACGAGCCTTCCAAGATGTTCAGTCTCTTGGCTTAACAAAATATTAGGTCTAAGAGTGTGGGCTAGAAGCACTAAGAATACATAAAAGCTATATAAAAGGGGTATAAAAGAAAATGCAAAAAATCATCATGGCATCAATGAGACTCATTAGTAAAGAATGGGTGGGGATACAGGATAGAGGACAGAGTAGACAGAAGTATAATTGCTATAATCTCAGGTTAGGACAAGCCTCACTCATCCTGTGCTGTCAAAGAGGTACGATTAGCAAAAAAAAGGATCTGTCACTGCTCATTTACTCCATGAGGCTTCCCAAAGGACTACTTTGAAAACCTTTCTAAAAAGTTCTTGGTAGAAAATAGCAGCCACTGAACAGAGTGAGATTTGCCTTGGAAGTGTAGGGCATTTAGCATTATTCAAGAGCAACCTCCCTGCACAGCTGAAGATAGCACTTATGGGATAATTCTTATATTCTTCCTTCCCCTGCCCCTTTGCTACTCAAAGCCTGGCTTGTGCAGGGTTGCTACCAGGCATCCATGGCAAGTTCAGCAAGAAACAGTCTCTGTGGTACTGCTTACCATGTTGTTCCAGAGGCCCACAGCCAGGAAAACATAATCTTCCAGAATTTCCACTTGTGTCCTTGATGTAGTAATCAAACCATCCTTGCCCTGAAAGGGAAAGTACTTTGAGCATCATAAAATAATTAAGAGTACTGAAAGATTAGATATTCAGTCACAAAAGTTCTCAATCTATAAAATAATATTCATAACCATAAGAAAAATCAATCTTTGGTATTCTCATAAAGCCCCTTGCCACTGATCCCAGTTACTACTGGTGTGTCAAGACAGAAAGATGCTGTTTTTGTAAATCATTGCTGCACATCAACAGGACAAGAAGAGCAGAGCAACAACACAGCATGATCACAATAGTGACACACAGTAGAGCAGGAAGATATAGATGTGAATACATGAATGATTTGGAATAATGTTTCCAAACAACACTTCTTCCAGCTAACACACGCATTTAAAGCTTGGAAACATACAGAATTTGTCTTAAGAGAGCAAGCTGCATTTTAAATGAAATGTAACTGTTGGAAGAGTTTAGAAGGTTGCACATGGTGGCCTGCAGGCATACCACAAATCTAAGAAATAAAGAATCCACCTATGACATATGATGGTATCTAAAGAAATAATAGAGCAAATTACTGACACAAAAAGTAATGCCACGAAAGTTAGAAGTCTGCGATTTGCATATGGACAAGCCATCAACAAAAAAAAGCCTGGCAAAAGATGACCCCAGCAGCAACAAGAAGATTTTGCAACATAGCAGATGCTACTCTTCCTGGATGAAAAATTACTTCTCCCAGTTCACTTTGTTCTGATACTGCGCTGAGGGAAGCAATGGAATTACCTCAGATTCAGGGAGCTGTTATGATGCTCAGAAACCAGAACATGACTCACTACCAACCTATTTTACAAAAAAACACCTAATGTGTTGGATTTTGATACCTCACTCCAAGTGAGCCATTCTCTAGAAAGAAATATTCCCTCTCTTCATTGCCAGATCTTAGACAACCTTGACCTTTGAACTTCCCTTTAAAGATCACTTATGACAAAACCATGCCTGACATCCTAGGCAATCCCATCTTCATTCCCTACTGGCTACACCAGAAAATATCAATTCCCAAGTTCCCATATTCATTGCAGGGAAATAACTGTATTTCCCAACATAGCTTACAAACACCTTTATCTTTTGCCCCTCTAACCCTTTTTAAACACTTCATGTTACCCACTTTGTGCCTTTGTTGTCAAACACATGAACATAACGAGGGATGAATATGGTGACAACTACAAAGATACAGAAAAACAGCACTGATTTGGCCCAGACACTTGTGACCTTAGATGCAAAGGTGTCATAGCTTGATTTTTTCAGGAGCATTTAATTCAAAAAACATAGGATCTCTGACTGGTGCTGTTTAAACCAAGATCCAGTCTCAGGACTTTGGTGTCTGATCCTGAGGTGTGCTCTTCCTGTGCCTGACTACCTTTGTCTTCCAGCATTACACAGCCTAGGACAGGAAAGCCTGCTGAATATTGCACTCAGTCTCAGCAGGCACAAACTAGAAAGAATGGAGCAGCTGGAGTTTACTCACCCATCTGAGCAGCAGGTTTCTTTCTTGGAGTGAAGGCTGAAGAACAACAGTGAAGTCATCCTTTTGATCAAACCTCTCAGACTCCAGCAGTTTTTCCAAAGCATCCTAAATAGGCAACCATTTAATGAGATAAGTATTATCAGGTAGAGAGTGTAATGTATGTGTGATTTGTCAAGGCTTAAAGTAAATTAAAATTATCCCCATCCCTAATGAACCACAGAAATAAAATTGTGTAATCCACAACAAAGACAGTAATTTAATGAAATCATGTTACACAACAGCTGGAAAATCCTTGTAGCTCTGGGAAAGGTGGTTTACCATCATTTTCTTTGAAAGGGCAGCAAGCTTAGCAAGGCAATGAAATGTCATGTTTATTACCACCCTTGCATGCTTAAAAGAAACTCTAGCACAACTGTCTTTGTCTTAACAGAAAGTCTCCCTCTTCTAAGTCATGTGGCATTTTACTGGACAAGATGGATCATTTCTCTGATGGGATATGAAAAATCCTAGGTTGCCAAAAGTTATATAGACATTTAAAACTTCAAGAGATACTAAGATCACTCAGGTATAGAGAGAACTTTTTGTCAATATTCCTGAGATAAGAAATGGGATCAGGATTGCTATGGATATGTGATAGAAAGGCTGTTACTCAGCTTCCTCACTGCTATTCCTCCCTTAACTCCTTGCTTCAGGCCAGTCTGGAAAATGACTAGAGATGTCTAGCAATGTGAGAGCCAAACAACACAGAAGATGCCATACCTGATAAGACCACCTCAGTATGTTATCATCTAATGCAGAGCGTTCACCATCATAACTGCACTGATTCCTGACTGGATTGCTGCAGAAAAAAATTAAAAACATGAAAGACATTATGAACTTTTGATAAACAAGGTGGATGGCATGAATTCTTTTAAGCCACTGACAAGCACATGCTAAAGACTAAATTGTTGTACGTGTAGAAAAGGCTATGTGGAACATGCTAGCTTTTGATATAAACATAGAATGATATATATTCCCATATCCAGAGCTTTGTATCTCCTCTTGATTTGAAAGCCTAGTCAGTTGACAAGTATGCCAGACTTAGATTAGCACAGGATCTCACAAGCTAGCGACATGCTCAAGCCTAGAATAGCAGCTGCACTGGTTTTCAAACATTTCCCTCTCTGTAGTCACACAGGAAAATTGAACAAACTCAAAATACTTCCACAGGAACTTTTTCTTTAGTATTTGGCAGGAAGACCTGTATCTAGAAATGTGGATGGAAACTGCAGAAGGTTATACAGGCTAAAGGATGACTGGCACAGTCAGATTTCTGACCTGAAGGTAAGATGTGTATACTGCATATTTTTGAAGCTAGCTGGAGAACTCTGAGAGTTCCCAAAGCTGTAGACAGGAACAATATAAGATACACAAACGATTAGTCAGGTTCCAGCAAAGATATACTCCCTTGAAATTTCTGGATGGACTAGAATCTGAGAAAGTTTCTGAGGGGTTTGCAGATATAAGCAATAAGTATGTGTCAGGATCCTTTTCACAGAGCTCTAGCTAAATGCATAAAATGAGAGTTTTCTGATAAAGTGCTGTTATCACTGCTGGTGAGTGACAGAAATATGAACTCAGGATCAGAATCTTACCCAAGCCTAACAGAAGAACCTCATAAAATACATGAAGAGAGTTACACGCCTAAGAACAGGGTTCATGCATTATTTCTAGTGCAGACGCTTCTAGTTAGTAAGAAATTAGTAAAGGAGGGAACTTTAAATCCCCATCGAGTCCCAAACTTCGATGCCTAAAGTTCAGTACTTAATGGGACTGAAAGTGGCAACCACTATTATCCTCTTTGACTCTTGAAATTTCACATTTTGGTATGGATTTAGGTTTTTCTCTCAAAGCACAGTTCATAATGACAACTTAGTAACCAAATTCTGGACGTCCTCATCTGGGAGAAGATCTGGGCCTAAGGCTGTCTAACAAACAGTGAAGTACAACACTTGCAAACTTGTGGGACTGTTCAACCAGATAAACACAGCTGTGAGAGCATGCTGACAATAAGAAAGCGAATTGCTTTAAGTACAAAAGGAAATATAAAAATTCCTCAGAGGAAAAAAAAATAGATCTATTTCATTTTATTTTTAAGGCCTTTTATATATGGCAAGGCCCATATTCCTAAACCCATCTTTTCCTTATTTCTCACATTTTTCCCCTTCATGTTTGTGCAGGAGAAATAAGCTAGAGTGCCCCATGCAGTTGCTTTTGACAAGGAAAGCTTCTCCTCTGCTTGTATTTGTTAAGCACATGGTTACATAGCAGCCAGACCTCTTCCCCCGTTCCATCAGAACATCTCTGAGGTTGTGTACTTGCAAAGCTTGTGAAACACTTCAGGATGACTATATTAGTACATATGGTGTCTTATGCCACGAGCACAGGGAAAAAAATTACTGTGGAGTAAGATGGAGTGTAATCTCACCAGCTGTAAACTACTCCATCATAACTGCTCATGTGCACACTCCTACTCCATACTAAATCGGGACACAAACTACTCACACTTTTGTTACGAAGTACTGAGAAAGACAGATAAATAGATGCAGTTACCATAAGGAACTGGCAGCTTGGATATTTTCTAGCCTGCGTACCCTAAGCCCAAGTAGTATCTTTCCAATAGCCTAATAATGTCCTATAAAATCAGTTACTCATTTTGTGAACATTGATGTGTAGAAACTTAAACTTTTGAAGCGCCTACAGAGCTTTTGACTTGAGAGTTGCAGAACAAAAGTATCACTGAATAAAAAACTGGGCATATTTAGGCTGTGCAGCCTTGTGGCCATTATCTCAGTATTGGGTCTGGCTGGGATGGAGTTAACTTTCCTCATAGCAACCCATATGGGGCTGTGTTTTGGATTTGTGGCTAAAACTGTTGATAACAAACCAATGCTTTGGCTCTTGGTGAACAGTGCTTGCACAGCACTGAGGCTTTCTCTTTTTCCCTCACTCTGACCCAATATTTAAATATGCTGTCCAATCTGACAGGATTAAAAGCACTAGCTTCCTAGTCAAATGTATCTTTCAGAGAGAGTATATCAGAAACAAAGCGAAAATTTTAAATCTTTCACATACTTTTGTATTAAGAGCAGAAAAACCATTCAGAAGATTGTAGCTCAGTCATAAAGTCAGTGCACATACATAGCTATTTGTTGCAACAAACACCAGCAGGAGACAGTGACAAGAAGTTAAAGAAACCTGTTACCTGGCATTACTGTAATCTTGGCATGCAAGAGAGGCAGTTACGAGCTCAGTGGAATCCACCAGATTTATGAAGGCCTTGGGAACCTGCAGTAATAAAGTAAAAATTATTCATGCTAGATTTGCAATTAAAGATCAGCAAGTAGCAATTATGGTAAATTACGTCTACAACTTCACATGTATTACCTCTGGCCTGGGATTCTGCCTAAATAAAATCAATTATCTAAGTCTTTGCCAATTCTGTCCTGAACTCTGCTCCTATGCCTGCTATCTAGGATCATCATTTATGAAGTACTTGTGACCATGATTTCTTGACTGAGACACAGCAATTCATTTTACATAACCAGAATGGCCACCAGCCAACTAAATTGAACTCAAGTGAACTTGGAACTACCATTTTTGTGGTAACATAGCAATAGCAATGCAAAGCTGGGGACGAAACATCCTGTATAACAGCACAAGCACTCATGCAACCCACCACACCTCTCCCCCACGCAGAAAGCAGCTTTTCATTTACATAATGACTTATCACTTTCACAAGTGCACATAAACAGATTCTGGAAATAATAGTGGAGAGAATCTGAAGAGAATGTGTGGGTGGAACTTCCCCCATACACAACATTTGTCGAAGTCAGTTGGAGAAAAACGAGTGGTTATGGCCTGATGCAACCAAACTGTAGCAGGTGTAGAATATGCTGTGGGCCTTCAATGCAGCAAAACAAAATTATTGGAAGATGCTATTGAAATAATTCAGTTAAACATTTTATAGCCTGCTTTAGTAGTGATTTATCCTCATCTAGTCTACTATTCATTAGTAGACGAAGACAGTGCAGAACACTTCCCAGAAACCATCCTGGATAAGCAGATAATTCTTAGCTCAGCCAGCTAGAAAACCTTTAGAAAGGCTGAGATTTTAAAATGAACGCAAAATAGGGAAGATCTATGACACGTATTTTAATGGATGTTTTCCCTGGTCTGTAAAAGTCATCACCAGGTAGTTAGCAGCCCGTACACTGCCTAGGTGTTCCACGCCAGTAATTAGAGATCAGTAACTTTCACCAACAGCCCTGTTAGACACGACTTTCAGACCTAGACAGATGTTCTCCAATTTTCACAGAAGTCATTTAAAAAAAACCCAAAGACTGAGTGAGTACATTATCTTGTGTTGCAAAGCAGAGCAGTTACCCATTCATCATTTCTGTTTGCATGCATCAGCTTTTTAAAAGCAGGAGTAAAACACTTAGTGGAAACAAACTGAGCCAGTGGGTTGAAGTCAATGAGACTGGTATTCTAAGACATGTGAAGAGTGGTACAGGACCTAGTCTAGTAGGGGAGACTGGAAAAATACACGAAAGGTTTCAGCTATTCAGGGTTGATGAATACATCTTACCTTCTTATACAAAAAATCCAAGACAGCTGTAAGTTTTTGCAGGTTTTCCAATATGCAGTCCTTCTGTAAATGAGATGAAAAACGCCATCAAAACTAGTAGAAAAAACAGTTATCCATTTCCTAAAAGTCACAAGTTCCTATATATTGAGCTGCGTACTGAAGGGTAATTAAGAATCACTCTATTCTAAATTCAGCCTTAACCAGCAACAAGTAAATAGAACGGGAACTAGTCTTGTAATTTAGCTGCCTATAAATGGACAACTTGACATGCATTAAAAAAAAAAAACAGGGATAGGGAAGAAAAGTATCTTTATACTTGATGGTGGAAAACAGTTGTTCTACTAAGACATTTCAGACTAGTGATGGCAAATTAGGTATAGATGTTTATAAATACAAAACACATCGTGTACCAGGAGCTTACATCATTGGATAGAGGCATCCCAACATCCCAGACCTAACTACTCCTTTGGCTCACTGTGGCAGAGAGCAGAGTATGGGGAAGTGTCTTAACTACCTGCCTTGACTGCTAAATCACCCCACAAAGTGCTTACCAGTTGTGTGGAAGCATAGGAGGAACATGGGGTTTCAGCACTAAAAAACACTGTGATCAGTTTCCAGTCATTTTGGAAGTCCATCATCTGGGAGAAAAGAAATAAAGGAATCAGATGACAGGTGATCTATTTGTTATTTTCGTTTCTCACACACAATTTGCTATGGCTTCAGAACCAGTGAGACCAAGCAGTAGTCCATGGCCCAACCCTGGCCATCTTGGTCCCTTCCACTTGACAAGCCACCCAGCTTCTCCTTAGAGGAGACAGCAAATGGATGGTTAGGCATCAAGTGCTGCAATTAAAGCTGAACACACACCTACAAAAAGCTCAGGATAGAGCCTGAAATTGCTGCTGCCACAGGAGACTCTATTGGAAAAGATGGGCATGGACAGCTTAGCACAGAACTTGATGTTGCCTCTTTCCATCACTGTTGCAGCTTACCAACAGGATTACTGTACATGAATTGCTGAGAAGGGGTCACACTAGTGGGACAAAGACTGGAATAAAAAATCTGAGAGCCAGAGCCCTGCTCAGCTGTGCTATGTTTATTAGGAAATGCTCAACAATCCTGAAGAGCCTTTGTGAGAACCACAAACATGCATGCTAAATCCCTGTAGAGCAGAGAGGCAGCATCACAATTGCCTTGGCAATTACATCTTCCCATTATTTCAAGACTATTTTACAAAATAACATGCCTCATGGTTAAGAATAAAGGAGAAATGAATGCTTAAAGCTCCAGGATGGGACCTAAAAAGCACTCAGCCATGAGAGATAATTCAAGCTCTCACCAGCATCAGCCAAAGCATATCTAGGTCTTTATTGTCCTTTTTGAAAATTTCTTCCTAAAAGACCAAAAAGGAACTGAAGAGACAAATACTGAGAATTATTATTTTGGGTTAGCTTCTCAGAAACACTGGCACAGTTACAGAGTGTAGCTAGCAGAAGTCTCGTCTTTAGCCAACAGAAAGCAAACATATTGGCTTCCCTACCAAGCTCTTCAGCTGCTTTGACAAAAGTAAAAAAAGGTGGGATACTTTCAGAACAAAACTCTGCACTTGAAAGGTACAGAATTGATTCTTATTTGCAACAGAAAGACTGAAGTCTGTTAACCTCAAGAAATAGCATTTTCTGTTTTGAAAAGATTTTTGAGGGCTGTTTAAATTATTAAACCACTTCTCTGCCTTTTTCTGCTTCAACACTATGCTTTCTGAATTGTCCTGTGCTTTAAACAAACCTGATTCTCTTTCATGAGCTGCACTATTTCTTCAGCTTGATGCAGGAGGTCTCTGAAAAGAAGAAAGGAAGAAAGAAATTATGAAGGCATCAGTAAGGTTAAAGCTTTGACTGATTTTTATCATTGAATCAAACAACATTCGAGGATTCAGTGGGATTAATCTTTTCTTTACTAAATGTGTTAAGATTAGACAATTGACTGTGCTACCCAGAGAGCTTTGGGTGATTAGTTCATATTCAGCTATCTGACTTTCAGACGTGCACTTAGATGAAAACAGCAGTTTAGCAGGCACCCCTCAACTTCTATTTGAGCCAAAAATTTGTTCTGCAGCTATAAAAAGACCTGTTGTTAATTCAGGTGATCCAGACCCCAAACCTGGACTTTGTTCCTCTTGATTCCAAGAGGTGCCAGTTGAGCCACAATGGCAGCCTCTGCCAGTACTGAGCACATTCTGTGCCCAGTGAAGTGCTCCAGCATGAAATATTTCCACTCTCCCCCTTGCCAGCTGTACATCAGCTGCCCAGCCAAAAGCCCCTCAGACTCACCTGGCTTGACTGCCTGGGGTCGCTCCCGCTGTGCCAGGTGGAGGGAACAGATGCAGGACCGAGGGGCTGAAGGTGCTAATGAGAGCTGAAAGACACACACGAGGTTAGCCCATTTCTGCATCCCACAGACTGCTACTCTGCTGATTCATTAAACACAACAGAACTGAAACAGCCAGAACATTTAAAGTCTGAGGATCTCCTGGCAAGCATCAGAGGTATGCCCAAGCCCCTCTGCAGCTGTTCTTCTTGGTTTTGTTCCTCACCTTCTGAAGCAAAGGCTTGATGTCTGAGTTTGCCTCCAGACTCAGGTCAAAAACCTCCATCCCCATCTCATGTCAGCCACGAGTAGTGTAGGTGGGCTTAAACAGAGGTAGCTGTAGAAATGAAGCTACTGGGAAGGGCTACCCAGGGACACTCATGAAACACCAATGAGTTGCCATGTTTTAAACCCCTGTTACAGGGAAATGGACATGGCACCAAGGAGTTAAGATACTAGGAAGATGATTTGGAGGGCAGGACCCTGGAGCTGTATTTTATACAGCATTTCAGTGTTCATGGAAGTTTTACTTGCAATGCCCTTTAAGCAAGTAAAGGCTGCCTTCAAGGACAGCCAATAGACAATGAATTCACAGACATGGCGTGTCTATGGCAGCCCCAGTGTAAATCACAAGCACATGGCAGTTCTGGGCAGGCAAACCCACACAAGATTTCACCAGGACAGCATGGGCCACAAGCACACACCAGCAGAGACTGTGTAGTGGGTAGAAATAACAGGCCAAGAAACCCTCTTTGGCATTTAAGAATCTTGCAGCCGTCTGCCACACCCCTTCTTCACTGCTGTTTGTCTACCCAGACAGTCTCTTTAAAGCCAGCACAGATAACCCAAGCTGGCTGCACTCATGTCCCCAGGTACACCATCCCTCAGGCTTCCCTTACACCCCTGCAGTGTGCCTGTGCTGCACCTGCTCTGCAGCCCAGCAGAGCCCTGGAGCTCCTGCCAGCAAGCTGTTAAATTAATTCACTGAAGTTTCAGTGTGAGAGCAAGACGCACCTGCTAAAGTTGCCACGCTTACTTCAAGGAAGTTCCTTCCTGTGCTATAGAAAGGGAAGAGAAAACAGGAAGTTCCTGTTATTCCATTTCTCAAAGAAAAATTATATTACAGCACAGCCTCAATTTCTTATTAGTTATGCTGCATCTCAAAGTGTAAATTCATGGCAGCTGCTGCAAAGTAAGAATGGGGCCTTTCTTTCCCCAAAACTGCCATGTCATCAGCTACTGCTGAGTAAGAACATAGTCTCACATCTCAATTTTTTCTGTCTCTGTACCCTCTGCATGTTGCAGTACTTGTGCTTGCTTATACACAGGTATAAGTGATGCAGGGGCCTCTCTGTGTATACCCACATACAAGTGGACACAGATGCTTATGCAACCATTAAAGAAACTTAGCCTTTTAAAGTTTATCTGCTAAATCCTCATCTGGAATGCTGACTCAAAAGATCTGCACAGACTTGCAACTACAAGGTTTGGCCATATGTTCACTCACTGACTTAGATCTGCTAAAGGGGCATGGAAGAAGGAAATGGGGTAAAGCTTGTCCATTGAAGCACTGGGAATCAGCCAAGCAGAGGACAGGGTATCTGGCCCACTCAGTTCTTTCCTAGCTCTGATAAAGCCCTGCATTCTGGTCTCTAACTAATGAATTATGATACTTACTACCTTATCATGCAGCAATGATTCTTAATCAAGTGTATTGCAACCCTAAGGTAATTCTATATGCTGCGTAACTACAAAAAAATTCTGTTACCAAAGGACAGGGAAAGTTACAGTGTCTTAAATTCCTTTCTGTTTTACATAAGCTTTCTCGTCCTCTCTATAAAACATTAAAAAAATTGCTTGGGCCTAATTCCTGCACTGTGATAGTATAGAGATTAGGATAATTAAACTTATAAAAGCCAACTATTAATTGTTACCTTTGGAGTAAATCCTCACCAGATTCTAGTGTCTGTGAACAAAGAAGCAATAAGAATAATATTATGCAAAGTGTAAACTAGACCTACATATGTTGCTCCCGTATCATATTTCACTCCTGTTGGAGACAGTATTGTTTTCTACATACTCTTTTCCGTTGTGTTGTAATCACTCACAGATTTAAGTTATTTTCCAGAACTCCCCTGTTACAGTGCATTTTGATAGTCTGGTAATCCTTTCTTAGTTACTGCTTTCATTACTGGTTTTTTTATATATGGCATAAAATAAAATTTGACTAGTTGAAATCAAATTCCATAAAATGAAATGCTGTTCTAGACCAGCTTTCTCTGGATCTACTCCTACTCCTTTTCAACATGGGACATGACCTGAAGGCATTTAGATAATTTGCATAGATGGCACTCAGACAGAAGGGTGTCTGTTAAAAAGAAACAACATCAATACAGGAACCTCACTGATTTCAGAGAGTTTGAAGAGGAGACAGTGACAGAGATGTCTGCTCTAGGAAACCAAACATTCCTTAAAAGAAGATCATTTACATGTTTTTCTATGACACCCCCACAAGCAACAAAGACACCAGCACAAAGAAGACTTGCTCTAAAGGGCCATGCATCTGATATGGGTGAAGCACTTCTGCATTCAGGACAATAAATTTTTTCAAAAGAGAGAGGTACTCACAAGGAGTCCAGAAGTGCTGACTTTCTAAAGGAAAAGTATGATGTCTTGATGGATACCATCTCAAATTTGAAAGTTATTTTGTAATAAGGGAGACTCTACCCCATTCTTCACAGTTACAGCTTCTCAATGGCTATCAACTTTTGCTCTAGAGGCATTTCTACACTTCCTCAAAGCTTGAAAATTGTGGTTAAATGCTTTCAATTTGGCCTCAAATCTATTTCCGATATCCATTTCCAACTATTAAGACAAATAAAGATCATCCACATCTGACTGTATTATTACAGGCAGGAGAAATTTACCCACTGGTCTAAACACCAGAAGCATATCTTTGTGATCCTTGTAGACCTCCTGCCTTCTAGGTAGGAAACCAGCCTCTACAGAAAACACTCAATGAAGTGGAAAATCTACTGCATTTCTCAGTAATTTGTATTTGCTCCAGTTTGAATTTTCCCAGCATCTTCTTCCAGTTATTCAATCTTTTATGGTCATTGTTAGGAAAATCCATGCACTCTAATCAGATATAATGGTTCTCTGCAAGAGCACTGTGATCACACTTCCTCTTGCACAAAGTCAGCTGGCTATTTTTAGACTCAGGGTATACTGGAACACTGAACAGCAGGTATTACCAGTCATTTTTTCACCAGAAGTCTTTGATGCTTGTGGAAAGATTCAAGTCCTGAACATCCCGAGACCCCAAACTACATCATCAGCTGATTTCATCATCACAATGGAGGAAATGGGTCACATTCAGCACATTTCCCTCTGGTACTTACTCTTTGCAAACTTCCTATTGCAGTGACTGCTTTAATGTCAGCTGGCCTTAGAGCATGAACTGCAGAAAAGCAAAAGACTTCAGGTTACAAAAAAACCCAAAACAGTAACCCTAACAGAAAGTTGCATTCACCAGTATATTTAAAAATAACAAAGTCAGCTGAAATGTAAGAAGTCCATACTGATCGCTTTGATTGGAGGTTTTAAATTAGTCAGAAAGGATGAGAAACTTTACTCAGGTGTTCGGTAAATACTTTGCGTGTTTAGAGGCACTGGTATGCTCAACTATCAAGTAAGAAAAGATCAAAAACACTTCCGGGAATGATTGAAGTAATAGTGGCATCCCCAATTACCAGCTGAAGAAACAAAGGTAGAAGAGCAATCATGAGTGGAACAAAAAACTAAGGAGTTTATAGAGCCTAGCTCCACTTCAGTCAATCCCATACATATGCATCCCTGCAAACATCTGATTTCTGCCCCAGCCCATTCTCAAATAATTTTGGGAGGGAAAGCCTCTGCAGAGACAATATCAAACACAAACCTGAAGATGAAGGGGTCTCAGGGAACACCGTCTGCTCACATGAAAACTGCAAGCTTCTTAGAGCCTTTGACATAAACAAATAAATATGGTTGATTGCTTGGATCTAACAAGGAAGTTTGTGGAATGAGGGGTCCTACGGGCTCCATTCTCATACAGGACCAAGATTTTACTCATGTAAACAATTTCAAAGAACAATTACACCTCTGTTAGAAATACATGGGAATGCAGATCTGGACAGCTGTGTTTTCAATTAACTCTTCCAGAACTTGACAATTTCTGCTCAGTTTTCTTACTGATTGCCACAGAGCTGGGCCTGAGCAAATGGTGAAATGCGCTGAATACATCCTTTTACATCCATTGCTACAGTGACTGCTTAGTCTGGAAGAGGCTGTAAGGACAGCTACTGCAGGCATCTCTGTGTGCCAAGGGGCACCTGACTGACATAACAAAATGTTACATCTCCAGTATGCAACAGGAAAGGCAGAATGAACCAATCCTGGCTCCTTAGCAACACCTGGCCAGGTGATCAGAGAAGGCAAGGATGTGAGTGATGTTATTCACTCAGCGTGAGAGACAGCTCAATACCAGTAGGAACATTGTTTAATGCCATCCTATATCCTTATGGTAGGCACAGCCCAACACTGAGTGCTTTAAAGGGACATGAAAGGCAATCCTCCCTCCCCAGGTGACTTGGCAAGGAGTTTCCTCATTGCAATGACCACGAGTAGCTGGCTGACCATCACCAGTACCTAAAGGTGAAATCTGTGTAGTGACAAGGGCCACCACAGTCCACACACACTCCCTACTGCCCATCTGGAGGACTTTAATGGTGCAGACACTCTGCACTGTTATAAAGCAAAGCAGAGTTTAATCTTGTGTTTCTAAAAGAGCAACAGAGCATCTAGGAACAAGTGCTAACCACAAATGACCTACGAACAGGATATGCAACCTAATAACAAACACTGCTCGGAGAAAACCTCATTTCCTGATTACGTTCTGTAATTTGCAGCTGCACTATCACATTGCCGACTCATTGGCTTTGCATTTCTTCTTTGCAGACGCAGTTTAGAGCAAAAAGCTGTATTCTTCCTACTGCTTGCCTCAGAGGAAGCAACAGCCTGATAGGCAATGATAGGTATTGAAAACAGGAAAAAAAAGAAAGCTGTACTCATACTTTACCTCTAGTTCCCCATATTCTTCCAGATCATCTGCATTACCTTAAAAACATTAAAGAAAGAGTTATACTATTTTTTTTTACCTTAGAAAAAAAAAAGTATCATAAGACTCAATATATCTAAAAGCACAGAATCCAGAGAGGAGGCACCTTTCTCATCTGCCCTGCTTTCCAAAGATGAGTCTCATCCCAAAAACCAAACATTTTCTTCGATTTTGCTATACTAGAATAAGCTTTTAGTTATACAAGTAGGTGAGATCTCTTGAAATTACTGGAATTTATAGGAACAGGTGATGAACTTCTTGTGGATCTCCTCAAACAACCCCATTCTCCACAGGCCTTCTCTACCTGTTTTCCTCTTCAGCACATTTAATATACTGCTGTAGTCTTATTCTCTCCAAATTTAGAGTAATTTGAACATGTACAAAGTGAAACTCCTTAGAAAGGAGCAATTCACATTAATCTACATCTTCCACAGTTAGGGAGCAGCATGACACTGTTGTGAGTTTGCCATAGTGATACAGAAACAGCTGTAATTTCTTCTCTTAGTAGAGTGCTGGCAGACAAAATAGCCTGTGCAGCCAGGAGTCAGGCCTGTAGCTGTTTCCTGTTAAGGAAACATTATTCTCTTTCCTTGAGCATACACCTGGATTTATACAGACAGATTTTCGTTTATTCTAAAAGTTCCACAAAGATAGCCACAAAACCTAGGTCAGCTGAACTTCAAAGCACACTCTCAGCTGTTCCTGCTTGCCACACCAAAGCCATCAGCATCCAGCAAGTCTTATACAGTATTAGAATAATTGTCCTTTAACAGTCAGGAGCTATTTTTAGAATATTTAGCCCTGCTGAGTACTTCTGGCTTGTACACCTTTCTTTCCATGTTAACGACCAAGTAAGAGCTGAGGCAGCTCAGCCCAGCAGGTGAGACATCCTTGGGTGTAGGGCAGCCAGCGGTGCTCACGCTGCAAGGAGATGTGCCTGGCATAAGCAGGGGGCACTGGGCAGCCTCTGGGGACAGGGGCACCTGTGCATACAGGTCAGTGCAGTGACACAAAGCCACTACTGCTCCCCATGACCACCTCAGCCTGTCACCTGCCACACTACATCACCATGTTCAGTAACTGTCAGCAACTTCCACATGTGGTTTTTTTCCCCCTACTTGGGTTTCAGCCATGAGCTACTTGCAAATTCACATTATTTTTACAGTACTTTGTAGAAGGTTGGGACAGTTTCCTGGCTGTTGTGTGACATATATTTAAAATTTCCACCTGTTCAATCTGTGGTTTTTCATGAAGCTTTACTCATGGCAACAACCAGAATGCCAGCTCTGTCTGGGTTCCTAGAGGCACAAGCAATGAGGGACTTGTCTGCATCACACAAATCTACTGCAGAAACTCACTATCTGAGAATTTTAACACTAATTTCAACTATACTTGAGAATAGTTCATCAGGTTGCATTGAGAGAGAAAGAGGATCCAATTTCAACTATATTTGAGAATAGTTCATCAGGTTGCACTGAGAGAGAAAGAGGATCCAATCCCAGTTTCCAGGATTCAGGGAGTTGGAGGAACAGTTTTAATGTGTCAGACTGAAAGTCTATCTAGTCTGGGATTTTGCCTCTGACAATATCCAAACGCAGATGCTTCGGCAAAGAATAAAGAAAATACAGTTATACTTCCATGTTCTACCCACTCCCCCCCTCCCAACTCTCCATACTATTGTGCTCCCTGAGCAAGCAACTACTTAATGTTGAAGAAATCCCTGACATCTTTCTTCCATGGATTTCCCTATTTGCTTTTCTAATACTTTCACACCTTTGGCTTCCCCCAAGTCCTGCAGCAAAAGGGCTTCATTTAATTGCATGTTGAAAAAAAGTACTCCTCATTTGTTAATAACCAGATTGTTTCCTTGTTGCTCTTGTAAAGAGTAGTCATTCCCTTGTTTCTGCAAAATGCCTGTATGTCTATATCATATACCTATCCGTTCTTTTTCCAGGCTGAAGAGTCAGTTTCTTTGATCTCATGTTGAAGTTGTTTCATAAGTCTGACCACTCTCCACCTTTATCCTCCTCCTAGGTTTTACCCCATCTGTTTTGAGATGAAAAATCCAGATGACTGTCAAGATGCAGGTGAACTGTGGCCCTGTACACAGCAGCAGCAACGTGGGGTTTATGCTCTTCTCTCACTAACTCCTGAATTAATTTCTCTCTGACTTTCACTAGCACCGATGTCTTCAGACAGTTGTGTTCTGGGGTCAAGCAGTATCTGTTTAGAGTTCACCATAGCATACACATAGATAAGAGTAATATATAAGGGGAAAACTTCAAATAAGTGTTCATTCTGAACATCCTGAACAGTTTGGCATCAGCAAGTTAGAATCCACCCTTATCCAGATCACTTCTGAACACCTGCAGAGCCCTCATCCCAACACAGATCAATAGGAGCATCACAGTTAATGAAATGGACATGTTCATATTTCTGCTTGGCTAACTCCCTTGGGTGGGTATCACCTAATCCTGGCAGTTCTTTTATATTTGTCATCAGTTTGTTCAAGGATTTGGTTGTTACTCCTCTTGTCCCCTGTGCTGACAGGCTTGGAGTGCAAGGCCTTTTTAAGCTGTTATGCAAGGACACCAAAGAAAAAAGAATTTGTTAGGCTTCTGCCTTCTTTTATACATCAGTCAGTCCTACAGACTCCATGTTTCAGAAGAACTTGAAAAAGGATGTATTGGTTTTCATTCCCTCAACAATGATTCATTGTTTCTCTTCAGACTAATTTTTGGCTTGGCTGATTAAATTTTGACCTCTTCAATTTTCTTAGTTTGTCTTGGATTTACACTTTCCATAGGATGACTTTTTAAACTCCTGCTACTCCCAGTATTACAGTTACTCCCTTACTCTACCATTGAATAATTCTATCCTGCATTTTCAATTTTCTTGACATAAAAAAAGGAAGTATTTTTCAGACAATTTTCCCAAAATTTGGGAGAAAGATTCTAACTCCTTCCTCCCTTGCTCTTATAGTTAATCTGTTTCAACAAACAATTCTTACATGCTGCTATCAATCAACATCTTTTTTCCTGGATAAAGTTTTCAGAGGAACTGCAGCCACCATGCATATTTTTCCCTAAATTAAAAAGCTCAGATGTGATAATTTCTTCTGATTACTTTAGGAACCAAAACCTCCTAAGAGTTTATTATTTATCAGAGTGCCTTATAACCCTCTGGAGACACTGATCATCACAGTCTGCTGCTAAGGTAAAGCACTATTACTAGTTATCATTTTTTTTCTTACAGGCAGAGAGCTGAAGCACAGAGCTAATAAAGCCAAAACATACACAGCATTTTCAGCCTTGAGCACCTACAAAACTGTCATGGGCACCAAACATGGACTTTAGAGAACCAGTATAAGGAACAAGGGCTCCCCCCTACCCTGAATATCACAGAAATCTGAACAATGCCTTGAATGCCAGGATGATGATTAACCATTCATATAATTTTCTGTCACTGAAAAGAAGATCATAGTTATGAATTCAGAGAAAACCTCTGCTCCTTGCTTGAATTTCTACACTGTTTTGGCACAGATCTCACTGCTAGTCTCATTGTTTGGTGATGTTTCTCTCACCAGAAAGCTTTAGTGCCTAAGACACAGTCTATCTCCAGAACAGTGCAAACCAATGCATACATCTTTATCAAAAAATGATCAAACATACCCAAAACTGCATTTAAGATCACAGTTTCACTCACAGATTTTCTTCATCCTGCTTCTAAAACTCCTGCTATACACCCACCTTGCAACAAGTAAAAATAGAGGTTCCCAAATACTGTGCAATGCAAATTTTCAAAGGGCCTTTCAAAACTTACCTTCTGAGGAGAGCAACCAAAGGAACAGCACACCTAGCAATAGCTTCATGGTAACCACCTCTGTGAATTGATAATCCTGGAGTGCTGTGTGTTAGAAGTTAAGGCTGAGAGGAAAGAAATTCTCTTCCTTTTTCTCCTTTATATCTTAAAAGTTGATAACTCAGCAGCCATAAAACTTAGTAGCTTCTACCTTTGGAAAGCAAAGTGATGATGATATCTCATTTCATTGCCCATCCAAGGGTCAAAGAAAGGGCACAGCTTCTTTCACTTGTTCAGAGAGAGCTGGCCATTTTTCAGGGGACTTCTCAGCAAATCTAAGGACCAAGATCACATGAGTCAGCTTCCAGCAGGGTCAAGGCTCTTCCAGGCAATACATAACACATTAGTTTGGCATTAGCCTGCCTCTGCCAGGCAGGGAAGGAGCCTCTGCTCCGGAGGCAACAAGGTCAGCTGAACCCTATGTAGCAGCCCACACCCACCCAAAGAAGGAAGGTTGTGCTCTTCCTTTTGTCTCCTTCCCTACCTGTGCTCCTTCCTTGTCTTCAACCAGGCTCATTCTGGGCCTGTTCCTCTTCCACTAGCTCCTCTTCTGGCAGATTTTCCTTCACTGGGTTATGCCTCACCAGTATTTGCCAAGACAGAGCAGTGTCAGACAAGCAGGCTCAGTAACTCTGCCCTCACACCGCACAGGTCTCCGAACCCCTCGCTATGACACTCTACAGTGGCATGGTCACTTCTGCAGAGTCACAGAGCGTGCAGAAATGCCAGCTAGACTGTGATACAACACTGCCCAGTGAGACTACCACTATGCCTCAATTACAGTGTCAGGGTCAAACCTCTGAAGAGCAGCCTGCTGTCCTCACACAAAAGAGCAGAGTGACCTTTGGCCTCTTCTGAGCCCACTGACACCTACAGAGAGCTCCTACATGAATAATGGGAGTCTGCTTAAATAAATAGCTTTAAATGCTTAAATAAGCCACTAACACACCCAACTCAGGCAGGCTAACCCATCCTTCAAAGGAGTTTTTGTTTATTTTGCTTTTCTGTTGTTTCATGACAGAAATTTGACATTCTTTGAAGGAACATGTTGGAGGTAGATCTTGTGCTTATTTCATTTTTCAAAAACCAGGAATGCTGTATTAATTCTGAACATGAGCAGCTATTGTTCAGAGCAACCTGCAAGGAGGAATGTACATAGACAGGGGAAAGAATTCCTCCACCCCCTGAGTCTCCATCCTCAACTCAGCGAAAACATACCAGCACAAGGGGCTTCTCACCTCAGACACAGCTGCACATTCCAGCCTGAGAGGGATGAGCTCATTCTGCTTGGGGGAGGTCTCACACCTGAAACACCGTTTGACACCCAAACTCCTTTGACCAGCGAGGTAATGCAAAGTTAAAGGCTTCCCCACTGTCAGGGCACAGCCCCACACCAGCAAGCCCTGCCTGGGCTGAGCTGCAGCGGAACTCCCAAGCGCGTGGTCAGAATGAGGGAGGCTCAGGTGGGGCTGGTCAGGGCCATTATCACCTCTCAGTCAAGGTGGCATGGCACAGTCTCAGCATGGATGGGAGTTACCTTTAGTGGGTTTCGTCGTTACATACAAGGGTTTGTGGCTGCTTCACTCCTCAAGGGAAAGCTCTCGCTATCAAAAGTCTGAGAAACAGACTTCTTGAAGAGCAGGAAGTGTTTAAAATCCCAGAAAGTCTCTTCCTCATCATACACCAAGCAAAACATGAAAAGGAAGGCAGCATTAATTCATTCATTTCCCATAAACCACAGATCCAAGAGTAAGTTCAGCCTTTAAACACTGTGACATGCTCCAGAAGCAAAACATTGTTAACTTCAAGGCTTGTAAATCTCTTGTAAACACTCCTTCCCACCACTGAAGCATCAAAATAGCTCCTAGACTGAATAGCAAATAACAAGTAGCAGCAAAGATCAAAAATGTTTGCAAAAGGGAGAAGAGAGACCTTTCTATTAGATGTAGAAGGTGTCAGAGACAAACGAAAGCTTTTACATTACAGCAAGGGCAAAGCTAGATGCAGCTACAGAAGGCAAGGAGAGTTCCAGACCACAAACCAACCCTCAGCTGATGGTATTTAGGAATACCCTAGGGAACTGCAGCCATGTAGCTCATTACCTAATGATCAACACAGAACATCTGGTGTCTTCCCTAAAGTGCTCAGGTGGGACAAGGAGCTAGCTGGACCTAGCACTTAACCCTGCCTGAATTGTGTGACTTTTGTCCCTTGCCCTGGATGGAGAGGGCTCATAACATAACTGGCACAGAAGAGCATTACGTGAGGGTCGGTGGTGAAGAGCAGAAGTTTTGCCTTGGCATGTCCTCTAGCAGAGGACCTGTTTCACAGGTCTACACCCAACAGTGCAAAACACCACAAAAACAAAAGTCAAGTCCCAGTTACAGTTTTAAAGTAAGCAACACCCAAACAGACACTCAAACACAGGTGCTAAAGCATATTAGCCAAACTCTTTGGTTCATTGCTACATTTTCACGTGGCTTATCATATACCTAAAGCTTCACCTTTCATGCCTGGTGAGGGAGCTATAGCTGGGAAAGCCGTGGGATTTTTTTTTTTAGCTTTTCTTTAAGTTTTTCCTTACCTTCTCTGTTAAACAGAGCTTTTTCCTGCATTTCTTTTACTCATACAGAATACCAAAACCCAAAAACTTTTTCAACCTATCTAGGTCCTCACCTACTGGACTGCTGTTTTAAAATACAAATAATGCAGGTATGGCTGCATATTAAAAGAAAAAAAAAACAAACCCAACAATAAAACCAAACAGACAAAAAATTCCATAGCACTCAACCATTCATAATTAAACCCAAGATGTTTGTCACCGCAAGCACAACCTTGTACTGAGTAACTTAGGCAGGTAGCTCATTCAATTGCTAACAAGCAGAGGCCATATATCAGTGCATAATGTAATTGCATCCACAAAACTATCCCATTACACTGGCAGAGCATAGGCCTTCTTGTGGAAATACAAAGCAGACTGAGTTTCCATTTCATTTGAAGATAGAGCCTATCTGTGACCTGTCACTGCTTCAGCTAATCCTACTGCCTTGACAAGGCATTAGATCTTGAATTTTGTATTTGGGAAGCATATCCCTGAATTGTTCCATCTATGAGGAACCCATCTGTGATGGGTAGAACATGACAGTGCTACAAAAACGTCAGGAATAAATCAGATACAACAGCAAGACATTTAATGTGTCCTTGCGATGTTGTGCCGTTGCCTCCTCTTGCTGTGATTCCCAGTGCAGGTAAATTTAGTGCACACTCTGGACCTAGACAGAAGATATTCCTCCACGGGGGAGTTCAGACATGCAGCAGAGGGTGAGGAGATCAAGTGAGGCCAAGGGCAGCCCGGGACATGAATCACCAGGCAGCAATTCTGCGGCGGCAGGCAGGAGAGCTGCACAGTTTGAAGGAGGCTGCTACCACCTGCTGGAGGGAGTGCAAATCCTCCAAGGGAAAGAACATAAACCTTAATGTGGAACTGGAAAGCACTGGTCTGCGTATGGTCAGATTACTGAGAGTGGGCAAAAGACCTTGTAATGTTTAGTGCAGTCCTTTAAAAAGCCCAGGCTTTTGGACTTGCAGGCAAGGAGGATATAAATTGTTTCTAAAATGGCTTTTAAAAAGAAACCTTGGTAAAAACAAATGCAAACACAAGGCCTCAAATACACTTCCCTAAATTTTTCTAAGCTCAGCACATGATTGGACTCTTGACTTTTATAGTTAGATTTGCATAGCTGCTGTAGAGACCTAAGCTGTGGCAGTAAGTATGTAAGTAAGCGAGGTCACTGCAATTATAGCTATGTTTTGGATGAGCTATGAAGCAGTGGTCTCCTGCAAGCACCTACCAGTAGCTGAAGACAGCAGCATAACAACAAAAACTCCAATCCAATGTTAATAAGTGAATGAAATCCGAGATTTCTTCCTTGTGCCTGAAGGAGGGCACAACCTCCCACACAGATTGTTTGATTGCTTGCTGAGGGCACAAGCCCTTTAGCCACTCATCTGTGGCTGGCACCGAAGTACAGCATAAAGTCCATCTCCACAGGCTGCTTGGTGCTGCTGAGAGGCTGGTGGTGCCCAGCCTGCTTTCACAGCTTGTGTATCTGCCACAAGTCCCTTGTTCCCCATCGCCTGTCACAAAAACATGGTGTGCCCTTGGCAGTGAAAGCTGGAACTGCTCCTCACTGCCTATTCTAGCAGCCTCTGAGCCTTTTGATGCAGGCAAGCTGCAGCTCATGCCATAGGCTGAAATATTCCTGGCTCCTTGGGGGCAGGAGCCCCTGAAGCCTGATGATAGCTGCAAGGCTGCTGAGGACTCTGAACAACCGGAGAACAGCAGGAGCCAAGATTTAGCCTCTGCTAAAGACTGTTTTTACTGACTTTTCTGTATTGCGAGGATTCGTTTGAGTCTGTAAGCAGCAAGAAGCTGGGGACCAGATACTTCCTGTGGCCTCCTCAGTTGGCCCCTTGGTTATCAAACCAGGAGATAAAGCTCATTTCTGGGGAGCCCTGTTTACAGCCACAGACTTGAGAGAGTTCACCAGCGCTACCACAGCCTTGAGAAAGCAGTGCTGGCAGGAAGGCAGATAGAAAAGGGAAGCAGTCTGCCTGCCTCTGATAGACAGTGGTGGCATTTGATGGCAGGAACCAGAAAATACGTACTCCCTTCCCCTGTCTCTGCGTGAGTTCATTGATAATCACATGCAAAGCACTTAATTCTCAAAGATTTGCATGGAAATAAAACACCTAAATAAACACTGCTGTGAACTGAAGAACAAGTCTCAAAGTGCTGTGGTTCCCTGTAAAATGAAAACATGAGTATTCCCTTTCTCCCATTCTTTTCCATTAAGCTACAAAATTCCCAAAGCAGTGCCAGCTTTTGGCTGTTTGTATTCACGCCACAAAGGGGCTCTGTTTTCAGCCAGCACTGTAATTGCAGCAGCCAGTGTGGGAAGCTCCTGGCTCTCCTTTGCTCTCTGAAGCTCTTCCCACATAAAGGTGCAACATACAGACTCTGTGGGGTCAGCCTGTCTAGGTGCCACGGTGTCCCAGACTTGCTAGTCCATCTATGCACACCCCAAAAATCTTCTGTTTACCTGACTCCCCCACAGAAGTTCATTTCTCAGCCTGTCTTTACATGTCAAAAAACGTATTCCTTGGACCTCAGTGAGCCAGCCCCAGATGTGCTATATTCCTGTTGCATCATTCCTATTTGTGCTGCTCTTGAAAATGAGAAGACTATCGAGTGGTAGCACAGTGATGGAGATGGGGAGAGGAGGTAACGCTGCTTTTCCTCATAAGGGATGAGACTGTTTGACTTCTCTGGCTGCATTTGCACCAAACTCTTAGAGACCTTTACAGTCCACAGCCCTCGAGGTTGCTCAGTTTTCGTCCATTACCAGCAGAAGCTCCTGGAGCCAGGAGTGTATGGCTTGGTGTGCTCCCTTCACATACTTCACACAACACAGATTGTGGCAAACACATCCTCCTGCCGTAGTGTTCACCATCTATGCTCTGATCTGCTCTCACCTGTTTTGTGGCTAAAAGAGCTGGGCTGTCCAGGTGCTCTGTGTCTTCTTGCTCACCAGTTCTTTCACCCGATGAGTGGAACTGCATTGAGGCAAGCCAGAGGGTAACAGATTCAGTGCCTGGAGAAGTGGGTTGAAAGGCCTTTGGACACAGACACACTTATTTTACTAAGGGACTGTGCAAGGGCAAGCAGCAGAAGCCTTCTGTAACTGTGAAGAGGTGCTTACAGAAACTAAATTTCCTTTTGTGAAGCAAAGAAGTCGCAGGAGAACAACAAGCATACACCATCAAGTCACTCTTAAACCCAAAGTCACACACAGCTCTGCACTCCAGAAAGGGAAGCAGGTAAACACGCATAAAATAAATAGGAGGGGTAAGCATACAGAAACTACGGAAGCCAGACTGGACTAGAAATATTTACAGTGCAGGGCAGAAAGGAGTATCAGTGCTCTGGCAGGAGCACATGGCCAGTTGGCCTGAGTGACAAACTGCGTGTGGAGGGTCACGCCTGCTTCAGCCAGCTGTAGCTCTCGCAGTTGCCACCAGAGGACACCAAATTCCTACATTTTCACTCCTGAACACAACGAGCATCCCGACCCTTCGGCTGAGAGTGGGGAAAAAATGTCATGGCCGTGGAGCTGTACCTCCAGTCCTCAGGAGGAGCAGTCCAGGCCAGAAGATTCTTGATGTAACCTGCGTTTGTCCAGGTGTACAACAGTAGCTCCGTCTCCTCCCTCCCAGTCAGAAGCCAATTTCAAGCTTCCGTATTTTCAGTGACTGCATGCTTTGAAGACCAGTAATAATAGAGAAAATAACAGTGATTCAAACCAACGCTAGATGATCAGAGACCAAAAGCCACTGCCAGCTGAACAGATGCTCTTATCCCATATTTCCACTGAAAGAGTCTTCCAAAATTCACAGCTCTGCCAGGCTTCATCCTGACATTTCAGTGGAATATTGCAAGAATGCCATCAAGTGCTAGAGGCCTTTGTTTTTGAGATGGAAAAGCTGGGCTCTGGAACTAGCTGTGGGTGCAGGCATGGGCCTGTCCGTAGGATTTTCTGAACAATTAATCTGCATGTTATTATTTCAAGTGATCTCAATAAATTGCAAAAGCTGCTCCAAATCAACTGGATAAAATTCAATACAAACACAGCAAAGTACTATGATTGGGAAGGAGAAATTAAGTGCACAAATGGATGACTTGGAATAATTGGTTAAGCAGCAGTACTACACAAAAGGATCTGAAGGAATTAGAGTGGATCATATAATGAGTCAACAGTATACTGCAGTGGCAACAAAAACATTTCTTTTGGGATATATTAATGGAGTGTCATAAGTATGGCACATAAGTCATTATTCTGCTTTACTCCAAAAGAGTGCTCACTAATGCTAAGTTTTGTGCCAAATCTGGGGCACTAGCAGTTTCAGAAAAACGGGGTTAGAGCAGACCAGCCAGCCCAAGAGGAAGCTTAAGAAACCCTAAGGAAAGCTGGATGGACTAGGGGATGTTTTTCTGGAAGAGAAAGAGAAGAGTGAGGATGGCTGCTCTGATCGCAGGGGGCTGTTTTAGCCAGCAGCAATTACATGCATCTGTTTTCCCTGGCAGCTCAGAAGAAAGAGAGGCAGAGGGGTTCCAGATCAGTGTGGAACAAAACCAAACTTGGGACTAGTTTGGGTTTCATCTCAACAGGCATCTCTGTTTCCTTACATAAGAGGGAAGGTATGCAGGTGGGGGATGGGAGGGGTCACGAGTTTTGATGTGACTGTCAGTGACAACCTGGAAACTTGCTTTCAGGTGAGGAATGGTCCTTTTAACACAACAAAGCGGCACACCCAGGAGTGCATACACAGACCACACCTACTGGAGCCAGCTTCCACAGGGCTGTTTGTACAGCAAGCAAAGGAGAAAATAAAGATTGGAGATGGAGCTTGCTTTTTGCCCACTCCTCCCCCAGGTCAACCTATCCCTATGAACAGTATAGCAAGGCTGTTCACATATTACTGCTTTCTGCGGCTCCCGGAGACCTTCGAGGTCCTGCTAATATCACTGCTGTAAGATTCCCACCCCTTAGACCTGGTTTCCACCAAGCACCTAAATAAATTTGGGCATGTCCCTATTCAGCAAAGGCCTTAAGCTTATGCCTACTTTTAAGCACAAGCTTCAGAGTGTGTGTTCCACGACTTCTGCAAACAAGGCCTTTACTTTAACAAACATAGATAAAACAACTTTCCATTTAGCTATGCTCAAACACTTCCCTCAAACTCCTTGAATCTACCTCCTCTCTGACACTGAAAGAGATGCCTTGCATGAGAAGACTCCCTTGCTTCCTCTCTGCTGTAATTCATCAGCTCTTCCCTGCTCCAGGGCACGTACCTCTAGGGACAGATGAAATCTATTCCTGTTTGTTACCATGCAGAGCTAGATCTCAGCAGCAGTGATAAAGGCCCTTGCACATCCTAGTTTGCTTTCTGATACTTCCCTTTTCTCTGGAATTCATACTCCTCACCCGCCCTTGCTCCCTTCCCCCGTCCCTGTTTGCTCATACTTCTGGAAAGATGACTGAAGGCTAACCAATGAGTAAGACACTGCTGCACGTCATCGCCTGTCTGCTGCAAGAAGGGGTGAATAAGTTCGTTTGTCCACAGGTTAAAGTGAGGTTGCCATCCTAACAAGGAGCATGTAATTGGGAGACCAAGCAGTGGGAAACCTGCCCTCTCTTCTCTCTCGTCTGGAGCTTTTAATTTCTCTTGTTTTCTTCATTGCGTACAGCACTTTATGCCTGCACAGCATCTTTCAAGTGAGGATCTCAAAGGGCTTCACAGACCTTAATTAAACCTCATAAATCCATAATTGATAGATGAAAATTCTGAGTCACAAAAAAGGTGAAGTGATGTGCTCATGGTGAAACAGTGAGTCAGTTGCAGAGCTTGGAGCAGGGCTATGGCGATCCCAATCCAGTACTCAGCATCTTCCTCCCTTGCCAGACTTTACAGAAGACTTGGAAAATGAGTTCAACAGCTGCCTGATGCCGCTCACAGTGGCCATTCAGCCACTGGAGGGGAACAACCATCAATGGCATTTGGTGCTGCGGTACCAGACCGGCTAAGGGTGGAGGCTGGGTTGCTGGAGTACTGCATTATCTGGGAACAGCCCAACCACCCCACTCCCCACTGACTGACCCCAAAGCCAGCCTTGAGCCTGGGGCTCAGTTAATGGCTATTTCCGAATCCTGAGGGGCAACCACAGGATAAGACCAGTCCCTTCACCCTCCCCATATGGTGGCCTGGCAGGGGAAGGGCCTTCGTGCCCTGATACATGCCCGTAGGAGCAATGTTATCCCTACCATGGTCATCCCTACCGTGGACCCACAGGGACACAGCACAGTCTGCACCCCAGGGACTGGGGCAGGCACCCAGCCAGCTCCTGGCTGTCAGTTGGCCTGGGCAGTTCCTTCTTTTTTCCTCTGTTTCCCTCCCAAGCCTTTGTTTTCACATCCATAGCATGTAGGCTCGGCAGGGCCGGGACCCTCCGGCTGGGCGTTTGCACGGAGCGGCCCGGTCCGAGTCTGGCTGGGCAGGCCGGACAGCACAGCCCCGCCTGCCCATCCCTCCTCGGTGCCGGGGAGCCGGTCCCTCTTGGTGGACATCGTCCCAGTCTGCTTTCCAATTATAGCATTGCAGGGCTGCGACTGTGTTTAATTGTCTGCGTTTTATAAACACTAAACGGCCTTGGCTGACGCCCGAGTTAATGATCCCCTGCAGAAGCGACTTTGGCCGGCCGTCTCCCAGCTGGGCCCTCACCACGCCTACCAGAAAGGGTCAATTAAAAAAAGATGGGAGAGGATAAAAACACAGAAACACAACTTAAAAGACGATGATGCACCTGAGGAAATGACACATCCCCCCTCCTGTCTGCCACCGAGCTGTGATGCCGCTGCTGAGCTGGGTTTTCCTGACGGAACCCAAAAATAAAGCTCTGCTCCTCAAACCCAGCTGCCTGCCACGGCCAGCACCAGCTGTCCACACCTGAACACCGTTTCTTAACCATCCCAGTTGCTGCCTGGATCGGGGTCTGACAACGGCAGAAGACCTGGAGCAGGACAAACAGATCAGTTCACCTACCAAGTCAAACCTACATTTCTTTCCTCCAGGTTTTCCCCTCGCTTAATATTAGCAAAGGGAAAAAACCCAACACAACTCACCTCAAAAATGCAAACAGAATGAAAACCCCCAGAGTAAATAGCCAAGGCTTTTATGTTAATGCAAGAGTCATTGACAGCATCAAAACAAAGGGAAAATCTCTGAGTCAAATTTGCAAATTATGTAAATAAGTCTATTGAGTTTCAGTGAAGGGCACACACTGCCATACAGTGTGTATATAGGTATATGTTCTGCCCTCATCCCCCTCTGCTACCGCATCCCAACCCAGTGGCACAATGGACACTGGAAGGGGAACAGATGACACTTCAGTAGGATTAGTACATATCACCGCTACAGCTCAGCATTTCTATTTTAAAAAGAAAGAAAAAAAAACCAATGAAAAACCCAAACAGGGCGAGTGCACAGCTGCAAGGCGGCCTGGGTAATTGTGCAATGCTGGGAACTCTTAGGTAGTTAATAATTATACTCAACCTTCGGTCTAGTTCCTAACAACACCCCTAGGCGTGTCGCTCTTACAGAATAAGGGCACACGCCCTGCTGTGTCTCCTTGCTTAACAGGAACACAAAGTACAGTAGTAGGAGGTGTTTCCTTGAACTCTGAACAATTGGACATTTAAGGATTAATTACTGTTAAGGAGCTTTGGACTGGCAAACACACTAACTCAGCTCTTGGCTGCTTCTCCCAGCCAAGTTCTCTCAGTCATCCTAATTAGACATTCTGATACCATCTTTAATTATATGATCTCACATGCTATATTTTTTCTTTTTCTTCTTTTTTTCCCCTTCTTCTTACACTGAACCCCTGTCTCCTGCAGCACACCGAGAGGGCAGAGCACGGAGGGGTGAATTGGCGGTGAGGAAGGCGCCGGGCTGGGAGTCGCTCGCCTCCAATTCTCTTGGTGCAGCAGCAAGACCATACACTGTTGGGACCCGAGGCGATCAGGACCCGAGCTCCCCACACTGCTGAAAACACCCCAGGTCTTTCACAAGAGGGAGGAAAGCACTGAGCCTGCCACGGCTCCCTCACTGCTGTGGGCAAGACGGGACGTATACTGTATTTGTCAGTATTGACTGCAGCCTGGCTGGAATAATCCCGCGCCAGCCGCAGCGAGTGCGTGTGTGTGCGCATGTATACACACACATTTGCTCTCCTGTACACACCTTGATCTTGTTGAAACAACAGGAGGAGCATAGTGCGTGTTATTAATGTTTTTCACCTTTGTAAACACTGCACTGCTGGGGCGCTGCTCCTGCGCCCCAACATGCAGCACCCAGTGGTGCTGTGGGCCTGCCCTCCCATCCCCCTTGACCCAGGGTCTGCCAAAAGCTGCTGAGGCGGCTTCACATTCAAGCTGATCCTGTTGGACTGCAACATCCTTCCTAGGAAGGGATCTGACTACATCCTAGAGTCAGTAACCGGTAGCACCTTTTTTTCTGTGTGCTGTCCTCCAGCAGCCCCCCCTTCCCCCAGATGCAAGGGGGGAAGTTTTGGGCTGCGTGCTTTCAGCTGAAACGCTGCTCTGCTGAGCTGGAAACTCGGTATACCCTGAGGTCAGCCGAGGTTCACTAAGCTGGGGAACTCCTTAAATGGTATAGTCTGAAAAGCCGTCGCCCTTTGTTTTCGCAAGCAGCACGGGGAGAGATGGCCAAGTTCCCACTGCGACCCTTTCCTAAATGCTGGACTCGCAGCCTTGTGTGAACCGTGGGGGCAAAGAGGCAGCTGCAGCTGGTCCCCGCTTTTCCCAGCGCCAGCCTGCTCCCTGGAAATGGCTCCAAGATCCAGCCCTGCCTCTGCCTGCCAGAAGAACTGGTTGGCCTCAGCCGGGAAGGTGCGCAGCTCCCGTGCTCGCCCCGTGCTCCTGGGGCTGGCGAGCCTGGCACGCATCCTGGCAGGGTCTCTGCCTGCCCGTCCTGCTCTAGGGTCTGGGCTAGCCTGTGGGCATAAGCAACCACTGAGCACCTCATCACACCTTCCCAAAATCGGGGGAGGAAAGAGGCCCTGACTGTCCCACAGGCAGGCAGCAGTACCCCACACAGGGAGGAGCCTTCTCCTCCCAGCTCCTAGGCGTTCCTTGCTGATTCAGAGTCAACATAATGGGGCTGAGATGGCGCCATTGATCCTGCTGGGCAGGCGGAGCCGCTATATGGTAGGGATTAGTAATGACTTTCTTCCCCATGGCACCGGGTCACAGGATTTAGCCCTTTGTACAGCCCCACTGTGGAAACAGTCTGCCTCCCTCCCTGCCACCAGAAACGTGCCTATGGAGCTGCCACTGGTCCTGGGGAACAGAGAAATGGCAACAGCTGCACAAAAAAAATCAGAGTTGGAGCCATGTGACAAAAAACCAGAATTGGAACCAGACAGTCACCAGGGGTGGAGGATAGACCTACCCTACTAAGGCAGCTAACCATACTGTCCAAAGGTCCTTCCTTCAGTCCTCTAGGACGGGCAGCCCTATGCAGTCAGGGACCTCCTCCAGCCAGGTGCATCTTGGAGGACCTTGAGTTGCCAAGGCCTTCACTGTACAGCTCCTGCTCTGTGCTACCACAACCTTATTCCTTGTAGCTGCCTGGGAACAGCCTGGCCACAGGCAACTACAGCTCCAGCAAACCCCTCACCTCCACCAGGACAAGAGCAGGGGAAGGAAGATCATCACTGGAGGATGAGCACCCATCCCAGCTGCAAGTGCTGACAGAAGAGGACACCCAAGGTCAAGGGAAGAACCTGAAGTTGATGTTTTGAAGGCATCACTCTCCTTTCCTATTCCCTCCCTTTTACCACAGGCAGTGTCACAGGCAGATTTTCATTTCCTCAGCTGCCAGAAGCGGAGAATGTAATTAGATACCAGTATGGCCTCAGAACGCTGCTCAGAGCAGAGATTTAATCATGGTCCTTGTGGCTCACAAACACGGTGTTCAGTCAGAGGCTACAAAAGGCAGCCAACGTCTCCCATCACCCCTGTGACCTGGAGCAGCCAGGGAGGAGTGAAGGGTTGCAGTCTTGCAAGTCAGCATCAGCCTAGAACAAAGGCTGTGGCAACCAATTCCTGAGGCACGAGGCTGTGGTGCTGCTATTGCTGGTCCTGATGGCCTGCCCCAAGCTCTGGCTTTGAGGGGTCAGAGCAGGGCTGTGCCTCACTAGACCATAGGGCAGTCTTAGATGTGGAGGGCTCATGAGCTCACCTTTCCCCCAGATTATTCATGGGCCTCTGGCATGTGGGCCTTTAAAGCCCACAGGCCTGTGTCTGTTGCTCTACCCTCATTAAGATGAAACAAACAATTTCAAAACTAAATCAAGTACATTTCAGAGTGGAAATATGATGTAAGCAACTTAAACAGGAATTAGTGAATTAGAGCATCCAGTACTTGAATAGCTTGAGCTACCCAAAGGAAAACAACTGACCCATTTCCTCCCTTTGCCCAAACCCAGCATCTCCTGCTGTGGCCGTTCACATCAGTAATCACCATCAGGACTGTGTGTCATCATTGGGAGCCACTGATGAATTTGCCTGCGTCTGGGAGCCCAACCAGGGTTACAGAAAGGGGGTGGGGGGCCAGAGAGAGCTCTTTCCTCAGTTAATGGATTGTGCCTGACCCATGTGCTCACCTAGGATGATCCGCTGTAGATCCTTATTTACCTTTCCAGGGAACTTGAAAAACTACTTTGGTCTGAGAGAGGAAAAACAGTAGGAGAGCCTGCAAAAGGCAAATAGGCAACAGTTCCTGGCACTGCCTGTGGACTTGCAGAGTTGTACAGTCATTTGTGGGATGCAGGATCTAGATCACAGCCATGTAAGGCCTGTCTCCCTCTCTTCCCCCACGCTAGTCTGTGGAATGGAGCATGGAAAATTAAAAAAGGAAATCTGAGACTCACACTGCAGCAAGCTGAACAGTTTACATTCTTGTCTGCCATGATAGCCTCCTCCCAGCTTAGTCCTTATCTGTTTGACCTTGCATTGCCAGCATCAAAAAGCTGATATTTAGTACAGAGGAATTCCGGGGTTCAAATGAGATAGCACTGCAAGGGGGAAAGAAATATGCTCGCAATATGTTCCTTCAGGACTATGTGGAATGAAAAGCAGAAACACAGAATGGTTGAGGTTGGAAGGCATCATGGGAGAGCGTCTAGTCCACCCTTTTGCTCAAGCAGGATCAGTTAGAGCAGATTGCTGAGAGCCGTGCCCAGTCTAGTTTTGAATGTCGCCAAGGATGGAGACTCCCCAGACTTCCCTGGTCAACCTATGCCAGTGTTTGACCACTTTCACAGTGAAAAAGTTACTTTCATGTCCTCTATTACAAATCGTGACCATTGCCTCTCATCCTGTCACTTGGTACTACTGAGAAGAGTATGGTTGCATCTCCTTCGCTCCCTACCCCCATCAGGTATTTACACACTTTGGAAAGATCCTCCCTGAGCCTTCTTTTCTCATAGCCAAACATTTGTAGCTGTCTTGGCCTCTCCTCCCAGCCTTGTCCTGTCTTCCTCAAGGAAAATCTTCCTGAAGTGTACTGGATCTCACTACACTGGAACAAGCATGAAAAACTTTCATTTAAACCTCATCCCTATGAGAGGGTGCCAGCAACTTCCACCCATCTGATAATCCATCTGCACTATTCGTTGTCCTGACACTGGCCAGGCACTGCTGGATGCAGGCTTCACTCATGCCATGTGAGACTGAGCAGAAGACACTTGTTATGACAATATGAAATTTCAGGACACATGGACATCAGGAGAGTAGGACCATATAATGTAGGGTTTTTTCTTTTAATGCATAGTTTTTTCCACTTTGGGGTATCTGATGCAATAACCATGTCACCGTTTTTCTCTGTCACATCCTTTCCACATGGCAGTGGAAACACCACTTCAAACCAGTATTCTGGATGCCCTCCTTTCCCCCACTCCCACTCCAGCCCTGCTTGCCATTAAGCTTTCTTCAGATTTAACACATGCTTATTCTTTCCCTTGGCTGCAGAATTTCTGCAGTGTTCCTGTAGCTGCTCCTGCAGGTTCTAGATAAAATTTTTAAAGTGAAAAAAAAAAAAAATCACCAACAGCCTTAATCTGACAACCTGACATCCTCTGGCATGATATATTCAGGCAACTCCTCTAGGCTTTGTCTTGCCACAAAAGCTCTGTTCCAGGTGGGGTCTCCACTCCGTGTGAGAAGACCAGGCTACCAACATGCTGCTTGGAGAGAGGAGCCAGTGCTTTGTTCAATAAGAAATATGACCACTAGGAAAAGTCCAGAGATGAGTCTCACATTCTGGGAAGAGGAGAGGCAAAAGAGAATGGGAGCCTCTTTTAATTTTTGTACATAGTAAAGACATCATTGGGATGTATGCTGGTCCTGATGGAAGAGTTTTTGGTGCAGATGTCCCTCACAACCTTTCCAGCAAAAGGAATGGGTGATCTCTCTTCCAGTACGACTCTGCCTATCCTGTGGTAAGATACAGATCACTCCCTCCCATCACAGGGTTAGGGCACTGCAGGGTAGAGGGAGGATGAGCCTGTCTCAGAAGGAGGGGAAATTCCCTATGTAAAGTGATCTAAACCAAGACGAGGATGTTGGGAAAAACATAATTTCCATGTCAATGTGGTAGAATTTGGCCTCCCACAGCTAGAAGACTGGTGGAAAAGTTTGCTCTGCTGTGCAATTTCATCCTTCAAAACCAAGTTACAGTAACTGCTGTGGATATTCTGGGGTCCACAGCTAATGATGATCAAAGGCAGTCCCAACCAGCCACTGTTGGGAGAAAATCAGGCAGGGGGCCGGGCCTCGCAAGCAGCATTTGCAGTCAAGCAACGTTAAGCCTTTCTGAAGGGCGCTGTCAGCAAACAGGAGCTTAGGGAGCACTTCAGGTTGGCAGGAGGCAAGCAAGAACATATCCTCCTGTTAGCCTTTTTTTGGGAGGGGGCGGAGGAGGTATACGCTGCCAAAGGAGCTGGTTTGACAAAATCGAGGCTGGATGCCTCTGTGCAGCAGCGTAATGGGAAAGCCCTTCGAGAGGCAAGAAATCCTGGAGGCACTCCCGCTGGAGAAGGTTTGTGTGCAGTAGGAGATCAAATGGGGACTCCCCCATGCCTGAGGCCCAGTGGAGATAGATATAAAGAGATGATGCTCCTGAGTCCTTTGGCATATTTACTTGTGGTTGCCATCCCCCCCAGAATATCTGCTTTTTCCTTTAGCCATACCAGGACAAGTGCATTTAGAAAAAGCTTCCCATAGGCTCTCCCTTACGCCTTTGTCATCCTTGACCCTGTAGAGAACCCTAACGCTGGGTCCTGCTCTACAGCTCAAACCCTCCTACGCTGATTTCATGTCAACTTTCCTACAGTATGGATTCCTGAAAGCTGAGCTCATTTCACACAGGCATGTGCATGTATTCCCTCTTCTGGAGGGGGAATACACCTCCAGCATTCCCTGTAACTTCACAGATAGTTTCCATTCACCTTATAACTTACTCCAACATCTCTCATTTCCTTCCCCATGGAACTGTGAGAACACAGGGGTTAAAGAAAAAAAAAAAATGAAAAAGAGGGTAAAAAAAAAAGGGACAGGGACCAGCAGGAAACCAGAGCAGACATTACTCCTAAGGAAATCCATGAGTAAGGAGAAGCTTGGTCTGGTGCCAGCTTGGCAGGCCATGATTCACCTATCTCCTCCCCACCAATGTTTCATTTTGAACTTGAATATGACATCCTCCACTCCTAACCTGATGTATTTGAGTTCCTTCCACTCCAGAGGCTGGAGCTTTCCCCAGGCAAGCAAGGGAATTGCATCTTAACCTCCTCCTTGCTGCCAGTGAAGGAACCATGCTCTCTGCCCTAAGTTTTCAGAGCAGAAGCTTTGACTCCTTCTGGTTGAGGAGACTTAAAACAAACAAAAAAAAAGTCATCTCAGCACACATTTTCTACCTCTATCCCTTTCATTTTTGAAGCCAAGATGAAAGGATTAGTGCTGTATGTGCCTTTGCCCCAGGTGGGCTGCTCTGCAGCCTCTGCCCCATCTACCATTGTTGCAGGTAACAGCTGTGGGGATTGCAGCTGCTCTTACGAAAGAAGCCTTGCAATGTGCTGCAACCAGGCACCTGGCAATGCTGAACCCGTTTGTTCATAGTGAAGGAACATGCGAGCTTTTAATTGGTCATGGCAAAGGGAGCTTTTTAATGACTTCACTTAACAGAGAGAACTCCAGTTAGTTCTTGCTATACAAAAGTGTCCACAATGTCATTAAAACGAGATTTACAAGTGTCATAACTCTCAGCAGCATAGTCAACAATACAGCCAATCATTACAACTGAGCACCAAAAGAGAAGGGGGGAACATCATACCACCAAGGAGTTGGATGAAAAGAAAGGAGTATGGGGGAAGAAGGTGCAGAGGAAAAAAGAAAAGTCATTTTTTCTTTTCAGTCTAGATTGATTTTATTCTACAAAATGCTACTCAGTTAAAATTGTAAAAGCAAAACCATTTTAATATGTTCTTTCTTTCGTAGCAGCAAGCTTTCTCTAACAAGCTTTTTGTTTTAGTGCAAATACTGTAGGCCTGTAATTCAGTAAAATAACAAGAACAGAAAAGAGACAACACCAGAGAGAATGCCTCAGAGCTGAAATTCCCCAGGACTGCAAGAACAACATCAAGATCACTACGAGCAAAGGAAGGTCCCACTTCAGCAGTCATCTTTAAGAACCTCTGTGGCAGAAACCATTTCACTGCAGACAGACAGTAAAAAAGAAAACCCATGATCTAAAACTTTTGAGGAAAGAAAAAAAGATAATGGTGCCCCCAAACCTTCAACAATCCTCATGGTTACCTATTAGTCACTGAGGCTTCATTTCACCACTGACACCTGCTTCACAGCAGCAAAATGCTACTGATGCTTTCATTTTGTCCCAGGTGAGTGGAATCAGAACCAGGCCCTTTCTGTATCTGAGGATCTTAAAGCAGACTTTAGTGACACTAGTAACTTACCACTCTAGTAAAGATGCACTATCCCTTACTGATGTTACTTTGAACTACACAGTATATCAAGATATATACAACAGTTTATCCTCTCACTGAGCAAAAACAATTGGATACCTATTTTCTACACATTTTAATATGGTTTTAACATCAAGTAACCACAAACAAGAAAGTGGAATAACCCTTTAATCATACAGGATAGGAGGGGAACAATTAAGTAAAACAGGATGGGATTTTATTATTATCTTGTATTCTGAGATTTGTCCTGAACTCCACCTACTGTTCACAGAGGAATGATAATGCATCTTTAAAAACATATCTCTTTTTACATTTTATACAGACAACAACAAAACCCAAATTCTTTTATTTAAGGAATCAAAAAAAAAAATATTCGCCTAAAAAAAAAAGAAGATTGTAGTATTTTTAATGCTTTCTTTATTATATCCAAGTCTTGAACAGAAAAAAAAAGATGTAAACATGATAAATAAATAAGAAATAAATGTATATTGTTCCCCCCACCTCTTAAAATGTCTGACTTGGCCTTCCTAAGAAAATGAATTTGTGTCATGATAATAAGATTTCTTACATTTCAGAAGTCTGTTTTAGAATGAAAAAATAAAGCAACAACAAAAAGGAAAAAAAAAAAAAAAGCAACAACCAAACACCAGGAATGTGATTTGGGAGGATGTTAAATTAATGGCGGGCAGATCTGCTGGAGCAGGCACAAGACGGCTGCCTGCCAATAAATAAGAGACCAGGGAGAAGGGAGGTGTCTTAGGTTTGTTTTCATTTTTTTTCTTTTCAATTAGGATGAAGGCCAGGTGGATCCTACATACAGTAAGCAGCAAAATTAAAGTATCAGATGAACTAAATAGATCATTTAAATAATAATTATAAAAACAAAACAGAGCTACTGTCCCCAGCATGTTGGTCCCAAATCCCATCACACCACAAGTGGATTGAGACTTACCCAGTCTCCACACCTACAAGAAAGGAATATATGAAGGCAATGCCACAACTGGGAAAGGAGGAGGAATGAGGGCAAAACTGGAATGGCAAACATCACCTAGAAGCTGAATGTTTCCTTCAGTGGAGCTGCTACTGCTCCTCCCAGTTTGGCATTGATTAATTTAAGATGTTAGGAGAGGCTTTGTTGGGCCAGTCACTAGGGGGCTGACCCAATACCAGCTGAAATTCCCTGGGCCTTTTTTTATTGACTTCAACAACTCTCTGTCAGCACTAGTTACAACAGCTCCCACATCCCCACTACATGCAGAACACAGAGACACTACATTTAGGAATTGGCAGGGAAGTTACTCATGGAAAATAACATTTTGGGCATGGGAAGGACAATCAGTTCCCAAAGAGCACACCAGAAAACCTGAAAACAATGTAGGGCTGGACCAAAATGGCATTTAAGTTGTACTTGCCTGCCAGAAACTCAACAAAGGTAAGGCTGATGCACAAAATACGAAAGGCTGGAGACCAGCGATCCCAACACAGACATCCTTTGAGAGACTTGAGGGACAAAATGGGCAGGCACAAGGTATCTGGGGCTTTTTCCAAATAGGAGAAAATAATCCTCCTTTTTGAGCAGTTTCATGTGGCTCCCATCAGTATCACAGGTCAGGAAAGGGGAGCATCTTGTCCTGTCTCTGAGCAGGTCAATGACCAGGCAGGAGGCAGTGGGCAAGAGCTGGCTGCAGCTCCTTTTGGCAAAGATTCAGTGACCAGAACCAAAGGTAGTTTTTTGTTATTCCACCAGTTAGATCTGAGAAGGCACCCGACTTCCTGAAACCCCTACAAGGGGTGGATGTTCCTGATCTCACAGGAGACAGCAATCCTGGTCAGCTAGCCTCAAAAGTAGCTGCATCATTTTAGGATTCACCCACCACTTGTCAGTGTTGTGTTCTGCTCAAGAATGTGTGGAAATGACATGCAGAGACATTTTATTGAGTTTTAGATTCTCAGTCCAGAGTGGCCCAAACAAGATTTGGCAAAATGGAAACAGAGAAGCTGCAGTTTACCCTTAAGTGGAATCATACACATAAAACCCTAGAAAAGTGGATCCTCTGTGCTAATGATGGAAAATTAAGATGTACTTTATTAGAAAGGAAGTTTTGATGTACATGTAAGGACAACACAACTCCTTTACTAATTTTACTTACTGTGAAAACTCAGTTTGAAACCTCTAGCACCAGGATAAGAATTGAAGTATTTAAGCTATATAGAAAAAGCCTGAATCCAATCAGCTTTATGAAGCAAAAAGATCACTCACATTTTTATTTCTGGCAGGTGTGGTAAATACCTGGGTTAAAAATAATAGCTATAATAAAAAAGCCAAAGTCCACCTTTAGAGCCAGAACAGTGTCCCTTTGAAATGATTCAGGGAATGGGCAGTGGCCAGAGTTTGAGGGAAGCCAGCCCTGCTGAGTAAAGTTCCAGTTCCACAAGACTGTAGCCTATTAATTCCCAGTGGAGATGGTGGGAACTGCAGCAGTTTTGCATCTCATACGACTAGCCCTATAATTGTTGCATTTCTCCAGGTCCAGCCTGAACAAGAAACACCTTGGTTTTGGTTGATTTAAAAAAAAAAAAAAAAAAAAAAATATGTGTGTGTATATAAAAGAAAAAGACAATCTCACCCCAAAATAAATGGCTGCCACCACAGCTTCCATAGGCAGGACCAAAGAGCTCTCCCCTAAGCGGTTTAGCTGGCAAGCCGGGCAATCCTGGTGTGCACAGGGTCATGGCTTGTCAGTGCCTTGACATCAGTGGGAATTTGAGCTTGGCTTCAAGTGGAAACAGGTTACTCACATTACTGTTTTCAGTAGTGAACATAAGCACTGGAGAGCTTGTGCCCTCTGTGAGCACTTAGCAGTAGCAGTCAAGCCCACAGGCCAGAGAAGACAAGGACCCAAGGCTAGGGAAAGAACCCTTTGGTTTGACTCTGTCTTCAGGCCAATCAACCACAACAAAACAAGATCAATTGTAATGCAAAAAAAAAACAAACCAGAGGCCAAAGACTAAGGTGCAAATAAATGCTAATAAATTCTCCTCAGCTGTCAATGTGTCATTTGCCAGAACTTGTCAGAAGCTCTGTTTTAGCTCAAACGGGTCAACACTTTATCCATGCCATTCCTGCCTGGTCAGGAGCTGGGGCCTTGTGGCCTGTGCTGGTGGATATGTGCTGGTTTGTTTCCCAACAATGAAAAAATCAGCAAGGGTACAGCCAGCTAATTTCACCGTCTCAGCTGCTGCCAGTCTCCATCCTAGATTTATAGGCATTTGGTGCCACCTCTTTTTTTTGGTAGCATGTTCTGCAAATATGGCCAAGGGGAGGGGAAGATCCACTAACAGGAAGAGATCAGCCTCTGAGTCAGGAGCCCTGATGGGAAGGAAGATGTAATACTCCCTAGACAGCAGGCAGCCCAGGAAAAGTAAACAACAAGCAGCAGACTTGATATCCAGCAAACTAGGGTAAAACTCTGTCAGTGACACTGTTAAGTGCCAGCCCAGTAACTTTCCTGATGCTACTTTGGCCCTGAGATGCTAACTTGGTTTTCGAGGAGCCCAAGGGGATAAACATATCCACATTTTTTAAAAGAAAGGCTTGCACATGAGCCTTCTGCTCTCTGTCCCTCAGGCTAGAGATTATAAGCTCTGCCCTTGCTGCTGAGCTCTTGGGCTCCTATTGGTCCCCCTATCTCCTGGTCCTCCCAGAAGTCACCCTCCTGTCTGGGCAAACCTACGTGTTTCCCACAGCTACTCCCAAGAGGAAAGATCCTAACAAGACTCTAGAGTTCAGAGCAACTGGATGAAATGTAATGGGATTGATGACATTGGAAATGATAAGCAGAGAGAGAGAGCACGCAAGAGAGAAGTTGTAAGATCAACTAACCAGAATGATTTAAGCACAGAGCACAACCCATCAGGTCAATCCACAAAGGAAAGGGACGACTAGCAACTGTCTGCAGCTCGCCTTCAGTCCTGGCCAGGAGTGCTGCCCAAGTCCACTATGGCACAAAGAGGTTTCCATAGGCAGTCCCTAGAGAGGGGACATCACCCTCTCCACACAGCCCTGGCATCAGTCCCACCCTTGCCGTTTCCTGCCTCCAGGGAGCTGGCGTTGGTCCTCACTCTCCTTCCTGGAGCTGTAGCACTTCCCCATCCTTGTTCTTGCTGCCCTTGTGCTTGAACGATCCTGTGCCTGTCTCTAATCCCATGGAGGGGGTTCCCCCCATGGTGCTGTGGGGGATGTAACACACTGGCAAAATGGGGGGCCGCAGGGGGATTACAACGCCAGCAAGGTGGGAGAGTTCAAGGAATCTGAGGACTGGTCCCCGCTGCTGCTGCTCCTCCGGTGAGCTTTGGAGCAGGACTCAGAAGGGGAGAGAGGAGACTCCTGATCCAACACGTTAGGGTAGGTGAACACCAAGTTGGAAGAGCCAGGAGTGATGGCTGGTGTTGAGGTCACCACAATGGGAGTGTTGAGTGCCTCCTCCCCATAAAAACCTCCAGCAATGCTGATGGGCTTAATGACAGACCTCTGGGCTTTGTCAAGGACCAAAGAGGAGGATGGGATCTCTTCCTCCACAGGCTCCTGCTTCACCACCACCGCTCCACTTGCTCCAGTCCGAACACTCTGGAGGCTGCTGGATGGTGGGCTCCGACGTTCCTCAGGGCTGATTTTGCACACAGGGCTGTGAGCCACCAGCATAAACTCCAGCTTCTCCTTCTCCTTCTGGAGCTCAGCAATCTCCTTTTGCAGCACTGACTTCTCCTCCTCCAGTACTTCAGTTTCCTGCAGACAAAAGGGGAATAAATAAATAAAATACCAAAGGCTCTGGAACTACTCCTGACCTGGAACAGGGTCACCAAGTCCAGTTCCCATCTGGCACAGGAAGATACACCGCAGACTCTTCATAAGCCAAGCAGACACCAGGTCATTGCCAGTCGAGCATCTTGTGTTTCATATGCCTATTAGCAGGCTATTCTCAAACTTCACCAAAATTTGCTTTAATTTTCTGATGGCCAGTTTTTGCCACTCTGTCTTGGCCTGTGACTTCAGTCTTCTACCTTGCTCTCTGCCTGACAAGACACCTTAGCAGAGGACCCAGATCTCCTCCCATTGTTTTTTTATGTCAGGCTAGTCATATTCTTTTCACTTTGACAGAGGTAGTGTATAGCAGTCTTTAAACTATTTCCATTTTATTTCTGTAGTGCATATCCCAGATTAGGTCTGACACTTGTCTAACTCTTGCCCAAAGGACTAACACTGGATCATCCCTTGATGCATCCTACAATTAATACCTTTACCTTTCCCATGGCCACATCACACAGATGGATCATAGTCAGTCTGTGAGCAATTAGTACCTTCCTATGTGAGGAGCTTGTAACTTCCCAAAACTCACGCTCAGTCCTTCAGGATATGACTTCCCACTCTGCACACTCCTCTCACTTCTATCACTTTAGTCATGACATTTCTATAGGATGTGCTGCCTCCCCTGCACTGAGAATACCTCCTAATTTGAGGCAGGACTATGTTTCACTGGTGTGCCTTCACTGCTGCTCTGCTTGTTAACAAGATCAGTGGATAAAACCAGCCCCAGGCTGGCTCTTGACCAGGAGCACTGGAGCCTTTCCTTCAGCTTCTTTCAACACAACCCAATCTTATCTTCTCTTCAACCAGTCCCTTACCCACCCCTTGGTTCTTATGCTCAGGCCTACCTTCTCCAGTTCTACTAATTATTACTCCTACAGCACCAGTACACACGTCTCTGTGGTGCTTCCTTTTTGAAGGAAGTCAGTTACTGCCCCACCTCCAAAGAAAGGTTAAGCCTAAAGGATATGGCTTTGACAGGTACACATAACATCTGCCTTGTTTTCTACTGCTTTCAGATGATCCTACCTCTTCAGTGCTTTTGTCTGCCTTTGAGGCACACAGTGTCTTTATTTCCACTTATGAAAGGAAACCAGAGTCAGGGGAGACTTGTGCTGGTTGAGAGGCCAGGAGGGAAGAGAGCTGCTAGGACATTTTGGGCACTTAGCAAAGAGAATTTTAGGGTCCTAACCTCCAGGCCCAAGTCCCCCTCATCAGCTACTGTTGATGTAGGAGCAGTACCACCGGGCAGCCTTGGCTGAGGAAGGCAGAGTGCATTTGAAGCATCTTCCTCAAACATGCTAGTGGAGGAAGAACAATGCCCTTGGAGCTGGTCCGAAGGGTGGGTGACAAGGAAGGAGCAATGTATGCCGAGCACGTACCGCCTGGAGTTTCTCTGTTAGCTCTCGACGCCTGTTACGACACTTAGCAGCTGCCAGCTTGTTCCTCTCTCTCCGGATCCTTCGCTTCTCTTCTTCCTCAGGCGACAGCTGTGGGCAAGTGCCAAGAAAATCCAATCAGATCTGAGCAAGGCATTCCTTTAAGTTTGTGAGGATTTAACCGCAATGCAAAGGAAAAAAGCCGGATCGAGCAGGATGCTGAGCACTCCCCCTCGTCACTGATGTCAGCAGAAGATGAAAGCACACAGTATCTCTGCCTGCACCAGGTCTTGGCAGAAGGGTGAGGAGAAGATGGAGCAGGGCACAGGGAGAAGATTGTGTAAGAGGACAGTGAATCTGCATCAAGGCCAAACAGATAAAAGATGCTCTGATTGTTTCACAACTTGGGTGGTACGTTAAGCAAAACCAGAGCACGATGTTGTAAGTGCCTCTTTCTTGAAAAAAAGTATCTGCTGATTCCCACACAAAAATAGTTGTTCGCTTGAAGGTCAGGGATGGTGTATAGGGGGAGACAGGGAAACCAGCAGAGCTCCCATGAAGTCCGTGAAGCAACAATGATTTATACCACCCAAAAATCTGACCTTAGATTTTTGAGCACTCAGCGAGATAACACACTGCTTCTTGCATCAGCAGGCAAGGCTCCAGTGATATCAAGGGCTTCCTGAGGCCAGCTGACATCCTCACTGATGTAAATCAGTAGCAATTCCATAGAAACCCATCCAGCTACACTCTTGCGAAACCAGAGGAAGTGAGCAGGAGCTTACAAGACCTGGTCAAGCAATGCCTAGCTTTTGGAGTTTAAGATGAGGTTTTACAAACCCCAGCAGCAGCAGATATATTTGTGCCATGGCCAAAGCCAGAGAGCCAGTACAGCAGGGCACAGAGCGGGCGAGTGCGGCCCCGCTCTCCGCTGAGGCACCCAGAGTGCAGGAACTGTGCTGGGGATCCATGGGATCCAGCAGGAGCTGTGCTGCCAGCCCAGCACGGGGAGCCAGGGGATCCAGCAGGAGCTGTGCTGCCAGCCCAGCGTGGGGATCCAGGGGATCCAGCAGGAGCTGTGCTGCCAGCCCAGCACAGAGATCCAGCAGGAGCTGTGCAGCCAGCCCAGCGTGGGGATCCAGCAGGAGCTGTGCAGCCAGCCCAGAGCAGGGATCCAGGGGATCCAGCAGGAGCTGTGCAGCCAGCCCAGCGTGGGGATCCAGCAGGAGCTGTGCTGCCAGCCCAGAGCAGGGATCCAGGGGATCCAGCAGGAGCTGTGCAGCCAGCCCAGCGTGGGGATCCAGCAGGAGCTGTGCAGCCAGCCCAGAGCAGGGATCCAGGGCACGTGCTCAGCCCTGCACTCCGACCTTGTGCCCTGCACTTCAGCCTCACCCAGCCCGTGTGGGCTGCAGGGGCTCTGGCCTGGTGACTGCAAATGAAAGCAAAACCCTGACACCTGGCAAAGCACATTCAGATCTCACAGAGTGCCAGCAGAGAATGGAAAGGAAAACCTCTTCAGAGAAGCTTCAGTTTTAATATCTTCATGGACTGTCAATGCCACAAATGAGACATTCACCATTTTGCTATCTTTTCTTTTTATTGTTAGTTTTACTCCAACTTTAGCCTAGTTTTGTCTTGCTCTATCTCCCTAATTTTGATGTTTGCAGTTTCAGTAAATTTACTTCAGCCTCTGGGTATTCAGCTCACTCATTTCTGCTTTTTTCAGGATCTGATCTGTGCCTGTGATTTCACCTGCATGTAACATGAGTCCCTGGATGCTCACTGAGCAACACAAGCAATTCTAGGACTGCAGGACACAGAATTTATACCCAAAAGCTTTTTCCATCAGCAGCTCAGTGTCCATCCTAGGGTGAGGGGGTACCTCCATTCTGCTGGGCAGCATATTTCCCCCAGTAAGGCGCCCCTGCAGGCACTGCTCTCCCCACTCACTTCCCACCCCATATAAGCACAGGGTAAAAATGTGCTTGCACACAAGTATCTACAGTGTGGCAAAGCAGTGAGCATGCACATAGAAGCTATGCTGACTTGGGGCCTCTGTGTACAGTTTTCAAGAGCCCTTTCATGCTTTAGAAGCACAGATCTCATTGAAATATGTTTGGAGCAAAACTTGTGCTCCAAAGGCCATCAGTAATTTTAAAATTATCTCTTTCGGATACTCTGCTTTGCAAAAATCGCACAGACAGGGCTGAAGTCCCTAATCTGGATGTTCTTAACGTTTTACCAGGTCTAAAAAGGAATATTCCATCAGTGGTTGCTGGATTTGTTTGAAAGTGGTTGGATTTGGCACTCTTTGTGCCCCTGCTGTATGTGTTATCCATAGCTTGTCCAAGCCCAATACGTGCATTCACTGTCAGGAACGTTCATCAAAACAGGCTCTTTTCATAAAGTGTTACACAATGTTTTCCAAAAAGGCACTCCGATGTGGTGTTCAAAGCACCAGCCGTGGAAACCTGAGCCAAAGGGCCACAGGAAAGCGCCCGGGTACTGCCTTAGCACGTGTCCAATCAAAAGGACTTGGCTTTGAATGACCCACAATGAGCGGCTTGCAAACAAGCCACAGGCCAGGAATTGCTTGGCAAGCATCCTTCAGCAAATAACTCTGAACAACAAATAAAGCAGAGAATATGGTGATCGCTTCACGGCCAATTTGTGAACACAGAGGCAGCATTTGTCAAACAAATTAGTTGTTGCTAATTATTCCTCCAGTTCTCGTGAGACTTTCCTTGTCTTTGGACACCAGCCCTGCACGCAGGGAACTGGGAAGTAGCTCCAGCTGGTGGAAAAGGCTGGCACGTACCCGAACCACCACGGCTACCCCATCCTTCCTCCCAAAAATGGGTCCTCAGTGCACCCATACCAGCTCCCCACACAGAGGTACTGCTAAACTCTGACTTTAACCTCTTAGGTCTAAACCAGACAGCAACTCCACATAAAATAATCAGACTGTGAATCAAAACAGATGACGTGGAAGTAAAAGTAGGGCTGGTGAGTCTTATTAGAAACAGACCTCACGCAACAGCATGGGCTCGTGTACGGAGTGTGCGCAGTGCGCCTCACTGCACCGCTCTGCAGCGACCCACACAAATGCTGCTTGGGAACAACTTGGGGAGATTGAGTTTAGTCACATCTATCTTTTTTTTAAAAGAGAAGTCAGCCTAGTGCTGTGAATAGCTATTCACCAGACAGCCCTGGAGAAGGCTGATTCTTACTAGTAAGAGAACAACAGGGCTGATTTCCAGAAGAGGAGATGCCTGCACCTGGTCCACTGGATCCAGGGTCCCAGCTTGATAATCCTGTTAGTAGCTTGAGCACAGGGCAGCAGTGGTACAAGCCACCCCATGCCAGTTATGAAAATACCTCCGGGTTTGGAGCAGAAAAATCTCTTATGGGATCCCCACCAAACTGCTGCAAAAAGATCAAGCAATTACATGTTTGTAGTGGGAAGGTGGATTTAGACTCCAGTCACCAGAAGGCTCTTCATACTAGAGCTGAGGTGCTCTAGGGAAGGTGTTCCTCCCTGCATGGTGCTGGCTGGTACTGGGGGTATCACACAAATGGAGACTGGAGCAGTGCTAGCTGCTGCAGAGCTGACAGAAAGCACTAGCTGATGTAATTTAGGTGTCAGATTTGTAGAGGACCTATAGAAAAGCTGCTCTGCTTTCTTGGAGGTTTCCTTCTGCCTGGAGTGGCGGAAACACTCAAACTGAAACCCAGGGCTCAACTTCAGAGTTTCACCTGCTTTTGAAACCAAGCCGCAATGCGGGCCGGTGGTGCAAAGTGTTTGATGACGATTGGGTAAATCTCACCATACGATGAGGAAGCAGCAATAAAAATCATACTCTCCAATTTACACCCTACGCCACCCTAGGAAGCCCCAGCACATGTACAGCACCAGAGATGGACCTCAGTGCTCCCCTGTGGCACTGGGAGATCTCACGAGGGGGCGGGGGGGAAAATCTCTGTACATCTGTTTGCAGGGCACTCCCAGCTGCTCCCCCCACTGCAGTTACCTGCTCATCTCTCCGTCTCCGTCCCACTGTGGTCCCGATGGTTTTGATGACACCAGGACGCTGGAGAGCCGTGTGTCCGGCCACTGAAGACAGCGGGGGCAGCGGGTGGCTGTAGGGGTGCGAACGGGAGTAAGGGCTTGACATGGAGGTGATCACGGTGGGCTGCACCATCCACTGCAGGTCTTGGCTGGTTGTGATGGCGTTGATCGTAGGGATAAAAGCGCTGCCTGATCCTGGCATATCTACTCGAAATTTCTAGAAGGCAGGAGAAGAGGGAAAGAGAGAAGAAAAGAAACCGTCAATGAAAGCAGAACATGAGTGGTTACTCCGAAACCAGCTAGGCCCTCACAGGAGCGGCACCAGTGAGGATCAAAGCAGCACCTGAAGCAAAAACACCAGTAGCTGGTGCCTCTCCAGCATCTTAAGCTGCCCCTGCCTGCCACAGCCCCCTGAGGAAGGAACTGGGCTCAGGCACTTCCCCTCCAGAGCAGCCCTGCCCTCTCCCAACCCCCTTCCTCTTCCCCCACACACCTCCCAGCATACCCTAACCCAGTCTCCCCTCCCAGGCACCATTCCCACTGCTGCCACCTCCTGCCAGTGCCCACCACGCCTTCCGGCATGGAACAAAAGGGGAATTAAGGAGTTTCTAGAGAAACATTTCTCTTCAAGCCCCAAGAAAAGGAAGAGAAACTTCAGTTCTGAAATGCCGTTACCAAGCAGTGCAAAGCCGCCTTTCACCAAAGGATTGCCCTGAAATTTGGGCTTGGTCCACGTAGGGTTTGGTATGGCAAGAACAGCAGCTTGCTTCTCCTTCAGGAGCTCTGTGCTCACCGAGAAACCCGGCCCTGGGATGGTTACGTGCAAGGATATGTATTTTAATAGCAGCCTATAAAATAGGTCTTAGGATTCAGATCGGACAAGTTCCCTGCAGCTCTCTGCACTGTCTAGACAAAACAAGGCAGCAGTAAAACCAAGGCAGCAGGTAATGATCGCCTCCAAAATACATGTACACCTTCTTTCAGACAGAGGTAAATCCATCTGGATAATATGCTGGCACTAAATTGCAAGGAAAACAATCGCTTGTCCCCGGAGGGGGAAGCAGGGGAGAAAGAATGTTTTTGTCTATGCTGAGCTCCTTCAGGAGGCTTTCAATGGTTAGACTGGCATTAATACACAGACAGGCCTTGCTCCAGTAATCACGGAGCAGGGGACAGGGCTTGTAGGACACACAGCTGTCACCACCACTGGTTTGTAAGCCTTGAAATGATTCCGTGAAAAATGCACATTCTTGGGTCAGCAGCCTAGCTTCCCAGAGAAGCGAGAGCCCTTGCATCAGCCTGACCTCAGCTCAGGTAAGTGTCCCAGATAAGGGACACCACTTCAACACAGATTTCCTTTTCAGGGTGTGCCTAGTCAAGCACCTTAAGTGCTTTGTTAAACCAAGGCTACTGCAAATAGCATTTCACATTCTGATAGCTCCAGCACTTCAGGCCAGCATTAGCGAGCTGCCAGCACCTGAAGACCAGGAGATCCAGTCTGAATACTGACAGCTGCCGACTTACACCTTTGAACAGCTCAGAATCTAGCAAGAGAGGATGAGAGAAGGAACGAGTGAGTCAAGTTAAGCAGGCGGGGAAATTACCCAGAGAGGATGACACTAGCACCAAGACCTTGCAAAACCCCCAAGAGGACCTCAGAGATTCCCTTGGAGCTTGAGCCCAACACAGCCGCAGCTCATCCCACATTTCAGAGTGCATGTCTGTGAATTCAGAGTGCATCTCTCTCACCTCTCCCAATTACAGAGGCTCAGAGCCACAAACTGTCTACACTACATCAGAATATACGGGTGAAAATCACCTCCTTTGCTCTGCCTGGTGTTGGCTGTGACCACACGGCACAGAAGAGGATGCGCTGGTGCCTCCATAACCAGAACACAAGAGGACCTTAACCTCGCAGAAGGGAGGAAGTGTGAGACCAGTTGAACCACAAGCTCAACTCAAGGGATGTGAGCCCTGCTTCCAGATCCACAAGTGGCTTCTACCACGACCTTTACCTGTCTGTGCCACCCTCCCTTCTGTATCCAAAAAGCAGAGAAGAAAAGTCCTGTCTTCTTCACAGGGACACTAGAAAGCTATGACTGCAAAACATTCAGAGGCCTTCTGGTGCTTTGCCATACAGACACCATTTGCATTCCAGAGCTAACCTTTGCCTCCAACACCCAACAACACGCTGAAAATTCCCAGCAGAGGTTGTGAGAGTCAGATCCACCACCCAATCAGCCACATAAAATACAAGCATTTGACACAAAAATCGGGCTTCAAGTTATTGACTAAGCAAGTACTCAATTTCCAATCACTCCTGTATTCAACCTAGGACCCTTCTATAGCATTAGTGCAGGTCTCCTGGACAGCAAAGGGGAGCTGCTCAGTTCAGCCACATCCCTCTGCAGCTCCACAGTGCTTGCCTGCAGACCTGGGGGGAAGAGACCAGTTCCTCTCTATGCCATGCCCCATCTCTGTCACCAGCTTCCCTTCTAATAACTCAAAATAACTTAGAAATAAAAAAAATCCCCCAAAGCTGTATTCTGTACTTTCCAAAGACAGTATTTTTCCCGGATAACTAATTAAGGGACACACTGCTGTGGCAGGCTGAGTCTTCAGACACAGTGTGCTCAGTCTAACACCAGGTTTTGGAAGCATTGCTTCCTGACTGATCAGCCTTTCCCCACATACCTCGCTTTCCCTGCTAGGACGCTGCACCAGATCAGCTCTGCCATGCCCAAATGCTGCTGGCTGCCCATGTTCTGCCCAGTGGCCATCAGCTCTGACCTCTGGGACGCTGCTAGTTGCAGTGGCAGGCCCTGAATTCCCTGCCACCTCCCCTGGACACCCCCTTTGAGCACCAGCCTCCTCACACAGAAGTGCCAGACCTTTCCCCAAACTGCAGCCCCAGCTTTGCTCTCCTCATCGCTCCTCCTTTCAGAGAGCTTCAATCCCCCTGCCAGCCTGACAGCACTGCCTACCCTCACCCACCTCCCCAATTCTCCTCTTTCCAGACCCCCTCCTGCCTTCTCCTCTTGCAGGACATGCACAGCTCTCCTCTCCTGACCCACGAGAGGCTCCTGGAAGCATCTCGCTGTTCTTCCTCTCTAGAAGGAATTCAAAGCACTACAGGAAGATGAGGCGATAGGCAGATTGCAAGGCTACGCACGCAGCACGCGCTCAGCCACGAACCCACCGCTCTCCTCCTGACCCAAGCAAACGCAGATGAAGCTATCATTAAAAATCCCCAACAACTAAACAGCAAACAGAAGGAGTCCTGTTATTAAGTGTGCCAAGAACTGAGGTCAGTCTCTGTTCTGCCTTAAAAATATGGGGTTGGATGAGAGCCTCCTCAGATCCATAGTCGGGGGAGGCTCCAGCGAGTCCTGCCACAGGCAGGGACTGCCTACATTAGCAGCTCACGACTTAGCAGCACGGGAACATTTCAGGCTTGGGCTTGTGGTTCCTTTCTCCACCTTAAGCTTTCTATACAGCACCCTGCTGTGTCTTTGCTCTACTCTGGACCCTCACTGACATCTGTAACTAAGTTCTGAGCAGCACCAGAAACCAGTCAATGGGCATAATGGCTGGGGGAAAAAGAAATCAAACCCAACAACAAAGCAACCGAGGAAACACCTAGAGCATCTTCATCATTACTCAGTTATCAAATATGGGGTATATGTGATAGATCTTATAATAAATACAAGGCCCTCGATGGCTCTCCCATGTTGAACATCTCCTCGAAGGAAAACTGGACACAGTGCAACGATATCTCAGGGGAAAGTTGACCACTCTCAAAGAGTACACAAACTCTTCCCATTAAATTCTATGTTTACCACATGGCAAGTCAGTGATTAGGAAAATAGCATGACACGCAACTTAAAAGAAAATGTTCCAGTGCTGTGCTGTATGGGAAAAAAATAATTAAAAAGCATCAAAGTTTTGGCTCAGAGACAGTTTCCATTTAAACATGTGACTGATGCATCTTTTCTTGCTTTTGGGAAAAAGAAAAAAAAAACACAATAAAGAAAAAAATTTTAGCAATGCATATTTTCTCTAGTGATAAAACTGCAGATCTCCACAGACCAGAATCAGCAGAACAGCCTGACTGCTAGGGTAAAGGCAACGCTTACATTTGATCCTAATCTACAACATCTGTAAGGATCAAGGGAAAGACAGAGCACAAGGCCTTGAGAAATCTCCCGGATTCTTAAGAAAACATTTATGTTCTTGCTAAGCCAACGTCCTGCTCAAAGCCCTGTTTCAGATAATAACCCTAGAAACTGGGCTCTGGTCCCCGTATCAAACGGCACGCACGCGAGCTGCCTGGGGAAGACGTGGAGCCCCAGAAAAAGGGGAAAACCCAGATATTGCTCGGACTGTGACAGCTCAAATGTGAAGCAGTGACAGTTTCACGACCTCCTGCAGCAAGTGCTTGAATGCAGCGCAGCTGTTAAATCACAGGAGGAAAGGGAGAGTGAGGATTTGCAGTTTGCCGGGCGTTTCCAGCTTCTCAGTCCCTCTTTCCGCTCCCCCACCTTGTCCTGGCATTTACTGTAAACCAGGGAATAAGCTTTAGCTGAGCTCGAATCCCTGGAAACCCCAGTCCGCAGCCCGCAGAGGGCACCAGCGAGATACGTTTGGAGCAGGCGGGGAGCGGCAGCGAGTCATTTCTGGTAAAACTTCTTTAATGTGAGGAATGTCACGGGCTGGTACGGCTGGCAGAGTTTAAGAACGGACTTTTTTTCTTTTTTTTTTTTTTTTTTAATTATCCTATGACTCCTTGATGCGAAGGCTGCACTGTGCTCACATTGCCAGTTCGCTCAAACAAGCCACACAAGAAATAATATTATGAGTAAAGGCGGGGGGGAGGAAGCCCAACTCTGAAAAGGCAAAAAAAGAGTGAGGCTGGGCCAGCTGATGTAAACAAGTTATGAAATAACCCAGGTTTGTATAACTGGCCCGATTGTGTAATGCCCTCCCCAGAAGTGGTGGATTTAGTCGATCTAGGCATATAAGTAATTTTCTTAGGAAAATGAAAGGAAAAAAAACCCCAAACCACACGACTGGACTTTCAGGTCTGTGAATTCACGCCACTTCCACAGGAAATATCCCCCGTTCTGGAAGCGCCGCCCGGCAGCGAGGCTTGCGTGGGGAGCGGGGCCGGAGAGCGCGGGGAGCGCTCCGGCGAGCCCCGGGAACTCCCGCTCGGGAAGAGCCGCGGCCGGCGGCTCCCGGCAGAAGCAGGGAGCGGGCGGGCGGGCTGAGCAGAGCGGCACGCCGCCGGCCGCGGGGTCCCTGCGTGGTCCCCTCGGGGTCCCCACGTGGGAAAGGCAAGGAGAGTGTCAGCGCCTCTGAGACAAAGTTTAGCGGAGGAGATGAGACGGGCAGACCACCGCAGCTGCTGGAAAGACCCAGAGCCCACTTCCAGCCATCCCTCTGTGTTCCACGGCTGCAACAGCTCCGTGAATAACTCGGGCGGCACCTCCCAAAGTCCCAGCGAAACCGCCCAGAGTGCTACGGGCGAGCCCCGGGCACCACCCGGGCAGGCGCGGTGAACGTGGACAGCGCGAAGCTCCCGACGAGAACAAAAGCAGGAAGGAGGAAGAGTTCGGTGCGCCCCTGTATTCGCGTTACCGACCTCGGAGAGGAGTCGCCCGGAGGAGCCCTTTGGTTTCCGAGCGGGTGCCCGGCACCGACACCCTCCCAGCCCGCTGCGCCTGGGGCCGGGCCGGCGGGGACTGCCCGCCGGGCGCTCCCTCACCGCGCGTCCCCGCTCGGGGCAGGCCGTGCTCCCACAACACCCCCGGCCCCGACCGGCGGGGAACTCCGGTCAGCGTCCCTCCGGACGCGTCGCGGCACCGGCTCCGGGGCGGGCGGGCAGGGAGGAAGGGAAGCNGGCACCGCCTGCGCCCCCGCGGCCGGCGCCTCTCCGCCGGGCGCCCGCGCCTCCACCACGGAGGGAGAGCCGGCCGCTCCCCGGGCGTGGCGGAGAACTCCCGTCCCGGGAGCGCTCGGAGCAGCCCCCGGAGGGAGCGGGGGAGAGGGGCAGCGCCCGGCCCTACCTGCTGGGCTGCGCCGCTCGAGTAGGTCTCGGGGTGTCCCGGGGAGCCGCTGCTGCCTCTGGAGGAGGTGTCGAAGTTCCCGGGGTAGTCCTGGTACATGGTCCGAGGTCGGGCCGGGGGAGCCGCGTCCCCGCCTTCCCACACCGACACCCGCCGCTCCCTCGCCGTCTCCCCGCCCCCTTCTCCCTCCCGACCTCTTCGGCTCTTGCCTTTCGCCTCCCAACGCTCGCCGCGGAGAGGGAGAAAAATAATNCCCCGCACCCCCCCCCGCCGCTCCCTCGCCGTCTCCCCGCCCCCTTCTCCCTCCCGACCTCTTCGGCTCTTGCCTTTCGCCTCCCAACGCTCGCCGCGGAGAGGGAGAAAAATAATAAAAACGGCTTTGGAGAGAGGGAAGAAGGTGGGGGGGAAAAAGGTTTTAAAAAACAGAAAAAAAGTAAAAAAAAAAAAAAAAGAGACAACAAAAATAAGAATGATGAGAGAAGTGGCTCAGTTGGCAGCGCAGCGTCTGCGGGACGGGACGGCAGGACTCGGCGGCGCGGCGGGAGCAGAGCCGTGCGCGCAAGCGGGCGCTCGCCGATGTCCTCTCTCCGCGCTGCCCGGCGAAACTCGCCCCGCCGGCGGAGCGGCTCCGGCCCCGGGGGCTGCAGGCGGAGCGGTTCTCCTCCGCCCCCCCAACCTCCTCCTCCTCCACCACCACCACCACACACCGGCCGCCCCTTTTCCCGGCACGGGGGTGACTCAGCCGGGTCTTGCGCCCCGCGGTTCGGCGGCGCTGCGAGCGGGAGCTCCGCGCACCCGCGGTGACTCAGAGCAATGGC